>CM074728.1:13634190-13806690 GCA_037306005.1 Rhinophrynus dorsalis
TCTAAAACGGGCAGTAGGGGGGGGGGGCTATGAATAACTCCTCCTTACTGCTGCCTTTGGGTGTGTATGACAAGCACACAGAAGTCTTCTTTATATACATTATAAATAAAATAAGAGGTAACATCATGTGACCAACCAGCCTTGTCCAAAGCCAAACACACCCAGTAAGGAGGAGTTATGAAAATCTCCTCTGCAATGCCTGTCCCATTGGTGTAAACATGGGGTGTGATTTTTACAGTAGTGGCCGGGGGGGGGGGGGGTGTAGTTATACACAAATAAACACTCAGTTTCTCCTCTCCGATCCTACTGCACTCCTCTGTATCCCTCTCATTAGTCCTGCTCCACTGTCCCTGATCCTATCTTCCTCTCCAGTGTAATGAAGGAGCCTTTGCAGCCATGTTGAACACCAGGGACACAAGAGCAAAGAGACTGGAGCAGGACTAAGGAGAAGGATACAGAGGCAGTGGACTACAATCACAGTGGAGGACAAGGAGACACACAGTGTATTTATTTGCAATGAATTGTCAGTGCTTCAAGTGAGCTCAGTGGTGTATGTGTTCTACATACGTCCAACTTCCTGTGAAAGCAGCTGACATGATATGACGGGTGCAAGAGAAGTGGGGAAGGTGCACATGGTAGCAGGGACAGCAGATCTCTACAGCAAATAGCATGCACTCTGGCAGTCCTGTCAGTAATAACAGAAAACTAATTAACCCTCTGAATGCCACAGGAGGTATCAAAAAATCTCTGCCACTGAATGGGTTATGTAAGATGAACAGAGAAGGATGTTTCACACAACAAATGGCCACTTCATACTCTACAAGTACGGGTTACAGAAGTGGAGAAATTCATAAAAAGTAGTAGCTGGGTTCCCAGGCACTGTACTGTGGTATGTGTGTACAACACTGGAACACAGCTGGGTTCCCAGGCACTGTACTGTGGTATGTGTGAACAACACTGGAACACAGCTGGGTTCTCAGGCACTGTACTGTGGTATGTGTGTACAACACTGGAACACAGATGGGTTCCCAGGTACTGTACTGCGGTATGTGTGTACAACACTGGAACACAGATGGGTTCTCAGGCACTGTACTGTGGTATGTGTGTACAACACTGGAACACAGCTGGGTTCTCAGGCACTGTACTGTGGTATATGTGTACAATACTGGAACACAGCTGGGTTCCCAGGTACTGTACTGCGGTATGTGTGTACAACACTGGAACACAGCTGGGTTCCCAGGCACTGTACTGTGGTATGTGTGTACAACACTGGAACACAGCTGGGTTCCCAGGTACTGTACTGCGGTATGTGTGTACAACACTGGAACACAGCTGGGTTCTCAGGCACTGTACTGTGGTATGTGTGTACAACACTGGAACACAGATGGGTTCCCAGGTACTGTACTGCGGTATGTGTGTACAACACTGGAACACAGATGGGTTCTCAGGCACTGTACTGCGGTATGTGTGTACAACACTGGAAGACAGCTGGGTTCTCAGGCACTGTACTGTGGTATGTGTGTACAATACTGGAACACAGCTGGGTTCCCAGGTACTGTACTGCGGTATGTGTGTACAACACTGGAACACAGCTGGGTTCCCAGGCACTGTACTGCGGTATGTGTGTACAACACTGGAACACAGCTGGGTTCCCAGGCACTGTACTGCGGTATGTGTGTACAACACTGGAACACAGCTGGGTTCCCAGGTACTGTACTGCGGTATGTGTGTACAACACTGGAACACAGATGGGTTCTCGGTCACTGTAGAGTGGTGCAGCGTGTATCAGTGGAACAGAGCTTGGTTTCCTACTGCACAGGCAAAGCCATGACATTTTTGCTATTTCTCTCTGAAACCTTGCAGTTTTTGAGATATATAGTTTTATTTCCACCAACCTCTTTCCCTTTATCCATCAGCTCTCTCTCTCTCTCGAAACGGAGAGTAGAGTGTCATTCAACAAAACTGCCGAGACAGAGTTATATTTTTCTATGTTTGAGCAATGCCTTGGCACTCTAAATATGAAAGGGGTAGTAAGTAACCTTTTGATTATGCAAGTCAAATTGCCTTTTCATTATATATATTTTATTTATACACTTGTGTTCCTAACAGAGATCCTGGAAGCTGTTTGCAGTTAGCTTTCCGGTTAGTCAGTCATGAAAGCATAACACAGATACACTGTAACACACACTGAGTGATCTGAATGCAATCTTCCTTTACATTGTATCACTATTTCTGCAACGGTTTCAGAATTAGAGGCTACCCACCCCTGCAGCCTTACTCGTTCAATAGCATACCCCTTACCTTATGTGATGCTCCCTTGTGCTGTGCCACCCTCTTAGTGTTTCTGCAGCATTGGGTAGCTGATAATTCTGCAACCCGTACCTGCCCATCGCGGGCACACATGGCCAGGGTGGAGTCTCCACTGTTTGGCAAGAATTTTGCCTGAGGAAACAAAAATGAAAGAGTTCTGAAACGTTTGAAAAAGAAAACGTATACATCAGTGTAGATAGTTAAGAATCGTTCATTTGAAATGACAAAGTATATTGTGTTGGAGAAACCATTTTACTTGTCCATACGTATTAGAATACGTACTGAGAGAGAACACACAAAGGGCTGTATTCCCACAGCTAAATAGGTGCAATTCTGCAGCACCCCGACTACACCCAAGGCAAGACATAAAAATTCCCCAAATTCTACTTTACTTAAATGGGACTTCTCTCCCACTGAATGGTAAAAGGGCAATGGATAGGTTAAAGGGATAGTAATACTTAATTATTACTAATCCCTATATTAAAGTCATATTAAAAATAAATGTATTGCCCCCAGTGTCCTCTCTCAAACCTTTATGGTTTGAGAGATAATCGCTCCTAAAGTTCCCCTCTCCCTCCCCCTTCCCCGAAGTCAGCCTTGTAGCTGACTGAAGGGAAATCTGGTCTTATGATCATCTAAAAAAAAAAAAAAAAAAAAAAATCACTAAAAGGTTTTGTGTATGCGTTTGCAAACCAAGCACACGTAGAAGACCATTTCAGTGAAAGATTTCTTTTTTTATTAACACGATCTCGGCTCAGCTGCAGAGCCGCCTGTCGTACGACAGGCTTCCCTGCAGTCAGCTAGAACGCTGACTTCGGGGAAGGGGGAGGGAGAGGGCAACTTTAGGAGCGATTAGATGACATTGGGGGCAATATATTTTTAATAGAACTTATTACTAATCCCTTTAAACACCCCCATTTTATATCAGTGCAAAACTGCCGCCCACCACAATGGTGCAATTGGTTTACTCCAGAATTGCTACTGTGTATATGGCACTAAGTGAGGAGCAATTCTGGGGCAAACCAACTGCACCATAGGGGACATTCATTAGGTGCAGATTTGCTCTAATTACTCCTCTTTAACATATTGAATACACCCCCATTATATTTACCATCAAATTGCGAGCAAAAGAAAATATCAACACTGGTGCAAGCCTTATACGGCCCCTAATACATTGACAAATAGAATAAATTAAATTGTAGCAATTTTGGGGAAAAAAAGAATAAATTAAATTGTAGCAATTCTGGGGCAAACCATCGGCAGCCCAGGTGACAAACACTGCCTGTTGATATAAAGTGCATTTTTCACCTCTTCAGTGAGAGAGAGAGAGAGATCCCAAACACACTGCTCTGCAATGCACCTGAGACCTCTCTAGCATTGAAGGGCTTAAGAATATTATTTAAAATCAATGGGATTTGGGGGAATCTTTATTCCTCCCGTCTAGTACAGACTGTTTTTGCACCAATTTGCTTTTATACATAAGGATCAATACACTTTAGAACAGAATGGATACGAGGATCCAAAATTCAGCACAGCATATTATGGACAAAAATGTATAGATAATGCATAAAACTTGATCTATTGGTAGAACACTGAACAATTCAGCACTGGAGACAGAAAACAAGGCTGTTATTATGTGCACAATATACAGTATGTAGAGAGACTAAGTGGAGAAATTGTAGGGCAAACCATCACCATAGACACATTTTCCTACCTTCCCACTGATTTCAATGGGGATTTAATCTCTTGAATGCTAGACAGCTCTGCATAGGACAGTTTCTCTCTAGCATTCAAAAGCCCCAAATAAATCAACGTGGATAAGCATTTGCCCCCTTTAGTGCACATGGTTTGTTTCAGAATGGTTCCACTTTACATTCATACGTAAAACTCAATGTTACATACAGTAGACAGACAGGCCTGGCAAGGAATAATCACACTACTTTTTGGCTAAACACACTTAATAACCCTTTGCAAAACAATGCGTTGCACACCCCTCTGAATTAAAGGGTTAGTAATGCCCAAAATAAAGTTTATTCTATATGTTAGATTTTACAAAAATAAAGTATTTGGAAAAAGTCCTCTCTCTCAAACCTTTATGATTTGAGAGATATCACAGCTAAAGTTTCCCTTCTCCTGATGTTAGCTGTAACGCTGACAGAAGGAGATCCTTGTCGGCCGACACGAGGAGGCTCTTCAGCAGAGCCACAATGGCAAGATTTAAAAAGAATTACTTCTTTGGAATGGTCTAAAGCGTGCTTGCAAACCAGGCACACTTTGTAGACAGTTCCAAAGTAGTATTTTTTATTTTTTTATTTTTTTTTTGTAATCCTGCCATGGCGGCTCTTCTTAAGAGCCGCCTGTCGGTCCCTAGACCAGGAACTCCTACTGTTAGTCAGGAGAAGAGGAGGGAGAGGGGAACTTTAATGGAGGATATCTCCATTAAATAATACAATATTAGATTGTAAAATCTAACATATAGAATCAACTTTATTTTGGGCATTACTAACCCTTTACAGCAGAAGTTTGAGGTAATACCAAGTCGCCATGCATTCATTAAACGCATGGCGACTAGCTTGAAAATAGATGTCTTACCGTTAAATAATAGCTTTGCCTAAAGTAATCCGTCCCATTTCGGGACTGACGGGCAGGTTAGTCCAGTCTGTGAGCCTGTGCCGTCAGTCCCTTCCGGTGACCATATGGCGCACTGCAGTCTACTCAGTGGAGACCAGGACTGATGGTGCAGGCGCACAGACAAGATGTCTGCACTCTAGCCTCAGTTCCAGTCTCCAAACAGGACAGATTCCTTTAGACACATTTATTTTTTTACGGTAAGACATCTATTTTCAAGCTAGTCGCTATGTGTTTAACGAATGCATGGCGACTTAGGATTACCTGAAAGTTCCGCTTTAATGGCTGGTATGCATCTCTGTATCAAGTAATGGTAAAAATGCAGAAAGAAAAAAAAGGGAGAAAAATTAAATAAAGAGGATCAATTTTGGGGTAAAACAAGTGTACAATAGATGGAAAATAAAAAATCCTTATTAACTAAAACCAGGCTTTTCAACTGATTAAATCAGCAATTCTCCAGGTTATCCCTCACGCTGACAGGTGATATTTTTACTAGATCCCTACTTGATCACAGGTGGATATTTAGGATCTCTCTATTCAAGCACAGGTATCACTCAACTGTGGACCTACTGGTGTGCCATGAGGACTGAAATGGAGAGTCACTGCCTTAAAGAGACGACATTAAACATACAAGCTATAGATATTTCCCTGCTGAGAAAAACAAGGGCACCCCCACCACTGCACGCTGTTTTATTCAAATGTTATAACAGTTCAAATTATCAGTAAGTGAATTACAGCATGTTTACTTCCTGAAAGTTCTGACAGGAAGGAACACAGCAGTTTCTATCTCATTCTATGGAGAACTGTTTCCCCAACTAATCTCTCCCACAGAATGCAAGAGAATAATGAAATTGAAGTCTGGGCATAGAAGGCACTGTTAATGTAAAAAAAAACAAAAAAAACAAGGTTTTAACAGATTGCATGGTTAATTCTTCAATTCTTCTTTTTATTTTATTTAACAAAAAAACAAAACAAAAAAAAAAAAAAAAAAACACAGTGTACCTATCTAACGGTCCATTTATTTCTAAGTGTCCTTCTCCCGCCCCCCTATCGATACACCATGCCGCCTTCCCTTAGATCTGAAATACAGTCACTTGACCGGACAGATCGCAACAAGGGACAATCTTGTGTCTATCAGTGTAAGGAGAACCCTGCCCCTCTTGATGAAAGGAGGGAAGGTTTTTCCTTAGGCTCACTGAAGATTGTCTTGCGTCGTGATGCGTCCGGACCAGCTTTCCGCTCTGAGGGAAATCAGCATGACGTATGGAAAAGAGGCAGGAGAGGAACCCTTTAAAATATAATAAAATGAAGACAACATTAAGTATAGTTAAAGGGATAATAATACTTGCAAATTAATAATCCCCAAATTGTAGCTTTGTTAAAAAGAAACTTATTGCCCCCAGTGTCATCTCTCAAACCCTTATGGTTTGCAAGCACACATAGAAAACCATTTTAGTGAAAGATTTCTTTTTTATAAACGCAATCTCGGCAATGCTGCAGAGACACCTGATGCAAGTAATACCGGATATCCCTGCAGTCAGCGTTCAGTCAGAGAAGGATGAGGGAGGGGGGAACTTTGAGCGCTATCATCTCTCAAACCATAAGGGTCTGAGAGATGACACTGGGGCAATAAGTTTCTTTTTAACAAAGTTATAATATGGGGATTAGTAATTTGCAAGTATTACTATCCCTTTAACAAATCTACACTTTTTTTTTTTTTTTTTTTTTTTTTAAACAAAGTTTATTGAAGAATCCACCTTGCCTTAATAGCGAAACCTGTAATAACTCTGGAAATAAACACAAATAAACACAACTTAGCAAAAGCCCTACTCTAAGTTGTTATTTTTATTTGCCACAGAGGTCCCCACTGCATTAGGAAGCTAAAAGCTCCATTTTGGAATTTTCTTTATCTATGATGAGGTAGGTTGGACCCAGAATAGTCACATTTTTATTTGGTCCCAGTTTTCTTTATTGCTCTTTCATAAAATCAGCCCACAGCAATGATTTCTACTAGTTTCAGGTAAATAGTTTATTTATAAGTCACAAGCCTCGCTTCATTGCTTTAAGGCTTTCTTGAAGAGTGACATTTAACACTTTTTTGGTTATAGGGTATGAAGCAACATACTGTCAGGTAATGAGAGTAAATGGGTTACAAAAAAATGTATCAAATGGAAACAGTCACTTTAATTAAACCTTTAAAGGGATAGTAATACTTCGTTTTATCTTTATTTTGTAGGCATTAAAAAAACATGAAGAATGATATAAGTCTTATCGCTCAAACCTTTATGGTTTGAGAGATATTCACAAGCAAAGTTTCCCCCTCCCGCCCCTTTTACCTAGTGTAAGCCATCTCTTCTCAGATGTGGAATCCAGTCCATAGACCAGACAGATAACAGAAGGGGACAATCTTCTTCCTATGAGAACAATGAAAGCCCTGCCCCCCTTGACAAGTTTTTCAGTTTTTTCCCTTATCTTAATTGAAGATTGTCCCTCTCTGCAGTTTACCTGGGCACCTCCCTTCTGATCTGGCTGAGCAGTTTTACATCAGTAAAAGGGGCAGGAGGGGGACACTTTATCATTGAATTACTATTGAACTACAACTCTGACAGAACTGAAATAACACTCTCCAAGGTCCAAATACTATGATGATTAACTAGAGCTGCTTTTATTATGAAACATTACTATCCCTTTAAAAAGGACCAGTAGGGTGTGCAACAAATTGCAAATTATTGAGCTGCACAACACTGATATTTAATTGCATGTTCTAGGTGCACTAACTAGTGCAGAAGGCAACAATAAATACCTTTCCCCAGATAACTAGGGCACCAAGCAGACTCTTACTGCACCAAAGAGTCCACGTTGCACAGCCTCTTATTAGAGGACCTGAACTACGCTGCATCCTGGCTAATGTTTTCACGTCCATTGGGGATGTGGTCTAGTGATTAAACAGAATTAGACCTGAACCAGGATCCTCAGTGCATGGGTACAGCAGATTTCCTGATTCAAAGAGGTGAAGCAAAAAGATTTCTTCCATTCCTGCTGTGGTATATTATACTAACTCTACAGGGAAGCTTATTTCCAGTAGAGATAGGGTAGGAAATCAGAGGTGTCCATGTGCTGTTAAAAGTCATATGTAGCTCGATTGAAGTGACAGAGCCACAGACTAATCCCTCTACAGTCAAGTAGAGATGTACTGAAAGACCACATTCCTAAGAGCATTTAGATATTATTGTCTATCGCTACTGTAAAGATGGTTTAGGTCAGGTCTCAAAATTTCCACTCGTCACTAGCCAATGGCAAGTGAAAATTTAGCCCTGGCGAGTAGAAATTCAGCCCTGGTGGGTATGTTATGACTTGCAGTGGCGAGTAACTTTTCAGGTCTGGCTAGTAGCAAAGGACTTCACATTTTAAGCCCTGGTTTAGGTGATACTTGACTTAAGGGTATACAAGGGGCAATTACACAGCCATGCTTATAAACCATAACAACTTCAGATACCACATGCTAATATGTCTTTAAAAAACCCTACACACAAAACCAAATGCTGGCAAATGAGAAAAACAAGCACACATGCTCAAGTAAGCAAACATACCCGCACAACTAAACACACTTATGTAAAGGATACCTGCACATCGACCAATGTTTTTACTAAAAGTAGAGTCTCTGGACACAGGGCCTTGCCCACAAAGGAACACAAATGTACCGAAAAGGGACAAAAAAATATTACCCAGAATTCCTACTGACTTGAGTGTTTTAATTCAATGAATGCTAGAGGGGTTTCCAACACAATGAGGAGCAATATGTTGGAAACCTCTCTAGCATTCTAGGGGTTAAAACCCCAATTGAAAAGGGAGTGAGATTTTTGGGGGGGGGGGGTGTTCTTGGTGCCTATGGTGCAGACAGTTGTTACTGGAATGGCTTCTCTATCCTACATGGGATTCCAATGGCACCGTGTAACATTCTAATTTCTCTCAAGCCTAGAGTGCCACTGCTTTGCCCCGTCACAAACACATTTTAACCCCTTCAGGACCAGAGGGGTTTGCAATGCAACCACCACCACTCTGGTGATCAAGGGGTTAAAAGTAGCACTGAATGAAGGTACAGTGATTTCATCTGGCACACCATATAGTAAATTATACTGCACTGCATGCAGTTTACTTAACAATCTGATTTATACACAGAGGAGCAAAGTGTATTGAACACAGCCCTTCTGCCTTGGTATTTACATCCAGGTACCAACCCCCGCCAGCAGCCAAATGGCGCCGAAACACTCCATCCGCTAATTCCAAGCACAAAGCTGCGAGTAGCTGCTGATCCCCTTGGGTGGTTTTAAAGGATATTTGTTCAACACTAAGTGACAGAGGGGTGTACCTTCCACTGCAAAGAAATTCATGAGATACTCCTTTGACACTCAGAGGGTTAAGGAAAAGCTACCAGGAACACCAAATAGTTATATGCACACCTTAAAAATATATATAATCCATACCTCCCAAGTTTCCTTTTTTAGTTAAGACAGTCCCTCTTTCAAACCCAAATTCATCTGTCCCTCTTTCCCACCCTGATGTCCCTGTGTTTAGGAGATCAGACTGTGTGGTGTGTATATAACTATCACATTGCTCCACAGTAATAAAACTCACATTAATGACTAAAGCAAAAGGCAGGGATTATTTACAGTAAGGCGATAAAGCTATGGAATTCTTTGCCTCGGCATGTTGTACTAGCAGATAATGCAACTGCTTTCAAAAACGCAATGGATACCTATCTAGCACAGAACAATATTTAGAATTCTGACAGCTTCAAAAAAGATCGGATGGTGATCCAGGGAAATATCTGACTCCCGTTTGGAGTCAGGAAGGAATTTTTTTTACCCACTAAATTGCAAATTGCTCCAGAGGGGTTTTTTTGCCTTCCTCTGGATCAACAGGGGTGTTTTTGTCATGGGCTGGACAAGTTTTTTTTCAGCCTCATCAACTATGCTAATATTTGTATAAACTTCAGTATATAAATTAGTCTGTGTATATAAAATACTCTGGTCTTGTTCTAAATTATTTTATTTAGTTACACAAAGATGAGTCGATAGGTCATGAAATAACCTAAAAATACTTAGTAATGCCCCACCCACATCCCCAGCAACACCCCCCTAAACACAAGTGTCCCTCTTTGGCCATTTGAAATGTTGGGAGGTATGAATATCCTGTTATTTTACAGTCCTAAATTATTTCCTCAGTGCAAAAGTCCTAAAGGAAACCATGCCTTAGGCAACAATTTATTGCTTGTGTGCGATAGGTGTGACAAAAATGACAAGGATGGCAGACATACATTAGGGGAACACTAAGGGCTATTTCACATGGGCAATTCAGCAACTTGTTTTGAAGCACTTAAGTTCATCCAAGTGTAGAGATATTAATTATGAAGAACCAATACGCACTAAGTCAGTGGTTCTCAACCTGTGGGTCAGGACCCCTTTGGGGGTCGAATGACGATTTGCCAAGGGTCACCTAAGACCATCAGATATTTATATTTCGATTCATAACATTAGCAAAATTACACCTACGAAGGAGCAACGAAAATAATTTTACTGTTAGGGGTTGCCACAACTTGGGAAATTTTATTAAAGGGTCACGGCACTAGAAAGGTTGAGAACCGCTGCACTAAGTTGATTCCTAGTGGATATTAGTATTTTATGCACAGGTTACGTTAAGTGGAAGTTATTATCGGAAGGTGTTAGTGTTGCTTTTAAGTCAGTCTCATTACACACATGAGGAAAAAAAATGTAAAACGTTACAGGCACATGGATGGAAGTCTACTAGATATTAACCTTATGAGTGCCAGAGGGGGCAAGCAACGTATTGCAAATCAAAGTGCTGAATATCCCTCTGGCACTGGAAGGGTTACACATTTACTATAATTCAGCTATTTCAGTTCTCCATTTTCAGTGATCGGAGAGCCCTGCACCTGTAGTCTATAAATACAGTCTGTAACTCCAGCCCGTTTGCAAAGGATTATGAGAGCGAGAGATTATGATTCTCAGATACAGTCAAGTCACAGACTCCTTTCTGAGACAAAAGTAGAGGGATCTCACGTCAATTAAATTGACAAGTAAGAGAAGAAATAAGATAGCCATGGGAAGTACACAGAAAACGAAAACATAAGTAAACCCCTACGAAATAATACCTAATTATAGAGATTTTCCTGCTAAGTATAACAAGGTGCTCCTTTATGTTGGATAATGCTTCACTCAAGTGTTATTACAGCTCATACGGTTGTGGGTTTCCCCCTGTTAAATCTAAAATAATTATGATTTTAAGTGTTTTCTATATGGTCATGCAGTAACCTTGCTTAAGTTAATTATGGCTGCCACTCCTCCTAGCATTAGCCTATCCTAGCATACTAGTGACTTCACAGCTATCATCTGTTCTGATCAATCAAAATGTATATATATGCATTACACGTGGATAATTTGTATAACTTAATATTCAGAATGTAATTCACAGTATATCCATGTCTGAACATATTTAGAAACTGATGACTAAAGGTTTTATTCTTATAAGGCACTACTGACTACGTTTAACAACTCTTTACATTAAAGATTTAGTCTTTAGGGCTAAGGAGTAAGAGAGAGTGTAGATTGGACACAGCTGACCACCATGCTGTCCCCATAACAAGAAAACATTGTGACTTGAATCAGGGTACTAAAGGTCAGTACCACCGTCACTTCATTGCTTCTGCTGCACCGACATCCCAATCTCCATCATCTGTCAAGCATATCGCCCCCCCCCCCAAGAACCAGACAGGACCAGTAGGGAGGGCAAAATAGGGAATCGTTTATTGAACAACTCTTCAGACATATATACCGTTAATCACATTACACTCCAAGAACCAGACAAAGCATACAAAAGACTGAGACATATGGCAAATACACAGTATAAATGGTCAGACAGGATTAGGTTATATAGACAAAGGATGTAACAATGGATAAACATTGGGACAAAAGGCTGAGGGGTCTCGAATACACATTTCTAAACAATGGCCAGAGGGCTGAAGCATCTTTGAATATTCCACTTCAACCCCTGGCCAATCCGGTGCTGAGCGCTGGCTGACCAATCCTAGCCAAGCTCATCATGACTGTTTCGGCCAATCAGAACCTTTGAGTGGGCAGCTGACTGGCCAATTCGAGGTGTGCCTACTTTTTCCCCATGTTGTGTCAATCGCGGCCCTTTAACTCCGATGGGCCAATCAGGTGGCGGCCGATTGTTATAATCCAGACGGCTTGTCATAGTTCTGCCGGCCGTCCCTGTGAATGTCACTCCTTAGAAGGCAAAAAGTATCTGTCCAGGAAATGGGACATTTCCCAGCCCTATTTCCCAGAGCAAAAGGGTCACTGTTTCAACAGCCCCCACCCCAGCTTAATAACGTAACAATCCGGCATACTTAACATTGCTCCCCCCTGACCCATAGGCCAGCAGACCCAGCTAGATCCTTTGCGGGTCGACTTGTGGCTGACCGGGGGGAACCTTCTTAGATATTCAGCTCCGTCTGACGGGACAGGCCATCCGCATTCCCATTTTGGCTGCCTGGCCGGTACTGGATGGTGAAGTCGTACGGTTGCAGGGCTAAGCTTCAGCGCAATAGCCTGCCGTTATCTCCAGATACCCTATTGAGCCAGATTAAGGGGTTGTGGTCTGTGAGGATGGTGAACGAGCACCCATACAAGCATGATTGAAGCTTCTTTAGGGCCCATACTAATGCCAGGCACTCTTTTTCCACGGTGGAGTACCCCACCTCTCGAGGTAGCAATTTCCGGCTGATGTAGGCCAACGAGTGCTCACAGCCATCAGGTTGCACCTGGCTGAGCACGGCTTCCAGTCCAAAACTGGAGGCATCTGTATGGACAGAGAAGTGTTTGATTGAGTCAGGCACCGCCAAAACAGGTACAGATACAAGCGCTTGCTTTAGTCTTTTAAAGGCTGCCTCACACTCAGGAGACCACAGGACCTGTCTGGGGAGGTTCTTTTTGGTGAGGTCCATCAGGGGTTTAGCAATAGTGCTACAGTCAGGGACAAAGCGTCGGCAGTACCCCGAGGTGCCCAGGAACTCCAGCACCCTGTTTTGGTACGGGAAGTGGGTCAGCGGGCGATGGCTTCTACCTTCGCAGGGTCAGGCCGTTACTGCCTGCAACCCACCCGATGACCTAGGTAGGGAACTTCTGATACCCCTATCACACACTTTTCGGGCTTCAGGGTTAAACCGGCCATCTGGATGCGATCCAAAATGGCAATAAGGTGAACCAGGTGGTCCTCCCAGGTATAGCTGTAGATGTCGATACTGTGCAGGTAGGCACAGGTTTAATCCTGGAGCCCGTCAAGGATCCTATCATCTACTGAAATGTGGCCCAAACTGTATGACCCGAAACCGATACAGGCCGAATGGGGTGATGAACGCCGACTTGGGAATGGCCCCTGGTTCCAGTGGAATTTGCCAATAGTCCTTGCATAAGTCTATCGTGGTGAGAAACTTCCCTCTGGCAATGCGATCCAGTAGTAGTCTACACAAAATCCGTGGTGCCCTTCAGTTTGGGAAGCAGCACCACCGGAGACGCCCAGGGACTGGTTGATGGTTCAATGACCCCTAGGTCCAGCATTTCCCTGATCTCACTCCTCATACTATTCCTAACAGAGTCGGGTACTCGGTAGGCCGCCTGATGGAGAGGCGGTTGTCCCGAGGTGTCCACTCGGTAGACGGCCAAAGTAGTGTACCCTGGTACCGGGGAGAACATAGCCTTATACATGCACAAAACTTACTGAATCTGCCTTTGTTGTGAAGCCTCTATCTGTTCGGCGAACCTTACCGCCTCTATCCCTACCGGGGTCTGACCCTGCTGGGGTAATTCTGGCAGCGGAAGATTCTCCAAATCCTCCGTTGCAGGGGCGATTATGGCGGCAACGTCCTCTGGTTGCCCCTGGTAGGTGTGGAGCATGTTCTCATGAAAGGTTCATTGAAGCCTTTCATCAGAACATTTGGCCCCCAGGTAGGTAGTATCACACAGCTGTTTCCCCACCCGGTACGGTCCCTGCCAGGCTGCCTGCAACTTATCCTGTTTGGTAGGCTTCAGGACAAGTACTTTCTGTCCCATCTCCAGGGTACGGATCCGAGTGGTACAGTCGTACCATCTCTTCTGCCGGCCCTGAGCCCCCTGGAGGTTCTCCAGCACCAAGGCGGTGAGTTACTTCAGGCGATCCCTAAAAGCCAAGACATATTCTAGGATGGGGGTCCCTTCTGCCTCTACCTGTCATTCTCAATGGGCTTTAATTAAATCCAGGGGCCCCCTCACCCTCTGCCCGTACAGAAGTTCAAAGGGAGAGAATCTGGTTGATTCCTGGGGCACCTCCCGGTAGGCAAACAGGAGGTGCGGCAGGCATCTGTCCCAGTCCCAGTGAGAGGTGGTGAAGGTGCACAGTAGCTACACGAGGGTCCCATTGAAGCTCTCACACAGCCCATTCGTCTAGGGGTGGTACGAGGAGATGTGCATGGCTCTGATCCCACACAGTTTCCACAGTTGTTGGGTAATTTTGGCCGTGAACTGGGTCCTCTGGTCAAAGACAATTTCCTGGGGAAACCCAACTCATGCGAAGACTCTCAGCAGTGCATCTGCCACCATCTCGGCATGAATATTGGACTTATATACACCGTTAATCACATTACACTCCAAGAACCAGACAAAGAATACTAAAGACTGAGACATATGGCAAATACACAGTACAAATGGTCAGGCAGGATTAGGTTATCTAGATAAAGGATAAACATTGGGACAAAAGGCTGAGGGGCGCGAATACACATTTCTAAACAATGGCCAGGGGGTTGAAGCATCTTGGAATATTCTGCTTCAAAGCCTGGCCAATCTGTTGCCTAAAATTTGCTGACCAATCCTGGCCAAGCTCATCATGACTGTTTTGGCCAATCAGAACCTTAGGGCGGGCAGCTGACTGGCCAATGAGAGGGGCACCTATTTTTTCCTATGTTGTGTCAGTGGCGGCCCTTCAACTCCGATGGGCAAATCAGGTGGCGGCCGACGGCTAAAATCCAGACGGCTTGTCATAGTTCTGCCGGCTGGCCCTGTGAATTTCACTCCTTAGCGGGGAAAAAGTATCTGTCCAGGACATGGGATGTTTCCCAGCCCCATTTCCCAGAGCAAAAAGGTTATTGTTTCACCCACCCCCACCCCCACTTAACAACGCAACAATCCGGCACATGTAACAGTAACAAACATCATGCTAAATTAACTCTTCATCTACTGAAACATCTTGCATCATCTATTCCTGTCAATGTTTGCCGAATAAAAGAACTTCTACTCAACTTCTGATTCTCTCCAGCTCTGGTCCTTTAAGAGTTAATGAAAGACTTTAACCCTTCGGTTGCCGTCTGTATACTAAATGAAAGAATTAACCCTTCAAAAGCAGAAAACACTATCTAACACCCCCTCACAAAATGCAGTTGTGTTTATATCAAAGCAGGTAGTGCTGTACCTTTTGACATCTACGGAGAAGTATTTGATCAAGAACCAAAAGCTTTCAGACAATAGCCAATGTCACTCAGTGATTTGTTGTTACACTTTCTTTTTTTTTTTTGGGGGGGGGGGGGCAGAAAGGCATGAGTTGTAATAACTTGAGTGATGCATCTCAATAGTGGTTTT
The DNA here is from genome assembly GCA_037306005.1 of Rhinophrynus dorsalis. Classification (NCBI taxonomy): domain Eukaryota; kingdom Metazoa; phylum Chordata; class Amphibia; order Anura; family Rhinophrynidae; genus Rhinophrynus; species Rhinophrynus dorsalis. The sequence goes on from CM074728.1 coordinate 13,649,817, forward strand.
AATTAGCAGGTAAATAACCAATGTAGTATTTTTTTCTACTCTTTCATAATGGGTATAGTGTTGCTTTTAAGAAGAAAAAAAATATATACCATATTAAGCAATCGCTGATAAAATAAAACATTAATGTTACTTTAAAGGGTTAGTAATGTTTGCATTCCAGTGAAGCTAAAATCCCACCTCATAGTGTGCACTAATGCTCCATTAGGTTGAAAATCACTATAATTTCTTTGCAGTTATATTAAAGCGTAACTACCACCCCACCATGACCTTATCTGTGTGTGTAGCATTAATGTAGTTATACAGCGCTGTGTACTTTTAAAAATCCAAAAACTGATCGATAAGGCACAAAAGAAGATTAAAGCTTAACCTTGTGACATGTAGAGCATTGTGAGCGCTACTGCGCATGTCAGTCTGGTTACCGTGCGGTTACTTAGTCACTCCCATCGTTCTCTGTTATCCCGCCCGCGTCGTCCTTGTCCTGCCCTTATGTGACACTTCACCTGGCGCGCACGAGCCTGTACTAGACTGGAATTATCTTTCAGCTTCATTTTTCCCATAACTGAGCTAGTGGTGCAAACGGTATACTTTGTGTTTGCACCACTGGCTCAGTAATGGGCAAAAGGTGGCTGAAAGTTTAATTCCAGTCTAGTACAGGCTCGTGCGCGCCAGGTGATGTGTCACATAAGGGCATGACCTTATCGATCAGTTTTCTGAGTTTTAAAGTTACACAGCACTTTATAACTACATTAATGACACACACAGATAAGGTCATGGTGGGGTGAAAGTTCCGCTTTAATTGTACCCCTCCCACCCCTTTACAATATTAGGAAGCCACCTCCAGTCAGATCTGAAGTCCGATCGATTGACCAGACAGAGTGCAAAGTGGGACAATCTTCCTTCATCCAGTTTAAGGAAACCCTGCCCTCCTTAACGAACAAGGGCATACTTTCTCTTATACTGAACGAAGATTGTCCCTCCTTCAGTTCCGAGCAAAGAAGACTGATGTCAGCATAAGGGGCGGGAGGGGAACCATTTATGGTATGATTTCAGAGGAAATATAGCAACGTCAGCATTATCAACCTAACGGAGCATTAGTATGTGCTTTGAGGGATCCTAGCTTCACTGAAGTGTAAATATTACTAACCCTTTAAGCAGGTACACAAGAGTATGCACAGCTTAACAAGATCAAAGACTTTACCCTTCTGCATCATCCCAGCTATACAGGGTCATATGCACAGCAAAAAGTGGAGCACTTCTTAGTCTAACAACTACACCACAGGAGACACAAGCAAACTGATTTCAAAGTCTCATTAACCCCTTAATGACGAGGGCTTTTTGACACTAGAGGACAAGAGCAATTTTAGCACAACTTCATTCAACAGCATCGTTCCTCTAATTTACAACACAGATACAAATTATACACTATTTTCTAAGGGTAAATAGGGCTTTCGTTTGATACCACATTTATTTGTATAACCCACCATTAAATTTGATAAGAAAAAAAAAAATGTTTGTTTTTTTTTTTTTTGTTTGTTTTTTTTTTTGTTTTTTATCTACAACTTTTTTGTTCCCAATTTATTACTTTTTAACAGGGACTGGATAAAAGGTGTGAATCTTCATTCATACCTCCCAAGTGTCCTTTTTTTAGGGGAGTACTGTCTCTCTTTCCCACCCTGGTGTCCCTGTGTGTAGGAGATCAGACTGTGTGGTGTGTATAGAAGTGTATCACCCTGGTGTCCCTGTGTGTTGGAGATCAGACTGTGTGGTGTGTATAGAAGTGTATCACCCTGATGTCCCTGTGTTTAGGAGATCAGACTGTGTGGTGTGTATAGAAGTGTATCACCCTGGTGTCCCTGTGTTTAGGAGATCACACTGTGTGGTGTGTATAGAAGTGTATCACCCTGGTGTCCCTGTGTGTAGGAGATCAGACTGTGTGGTGTGTATAGAAGTGTATCACCCTGGTGTCCCTGTGTGTTGGATATCAGACTGTGTGGTGTGTATAGAAGTGTATCACCCTGGTGTCCCTGTGTGTTGGAGATCAGACTGTGTGGTGTGTATAGAAGTGTATCACCCTGATGTCCCTGTGTTTAGGAGATCAGACTGTGTGGTGTGTATAGAAGTGTATCACCCTGGTGTCCCTGTGTTTAGGAGATCAGACTGTGTGGTGTGTATATAAGTTTATCACCCTGGTGTTCCTGTGTTTAGGAGATCAGGTTGTGTGGTGTGTGTATATAAGTGTATCACCCTGGTGTCCCTGTGTTTAGGAGATCAGACTGTGTGGTGTGTATAGAAGTGTATCACCCTGGTGTCCCTGTGTTTAGGAGATCACACTGTGTGGTGTGTATATAAGTGTATCACCCTTGTGTCCCTGTGTGTAGGAGATCAGACTGTGTGGTGTGTATATAAGTGTATCACCCTGGTGTCCCTGTGTGTTGGAGATCAGACTGTGTGGTGTGTATAGAAGTGTATCACCCTGATGTCCCTGTGTTTAGGAGATCAGACTGTGTGGTGTGTATAGAATTGTATCACATTGCTTCACAGAAAAAAAAAAACAAAAAAAAAAAACAAACAAACCTGCAGTATATCAATAAAGACTACATACCACTATACTTAACCCTTTGAGTGTTAGGGATATCCAAGCTTGTATACCTTTCTGGCTCTCAAGGGGTTAAAGACAAAATACAATTGTATACAACACATGATGGAACGGAAGAAAGTCCACCTATTGTCCGCAAGTTTTCTATTTTAGAGCGAACTGAAAACGTGGTAGGTTTATTTTTCTCCCACAACCAATTATATTGGTGGAGTTTGCCATCTGTCATTTTGTTACACCCTGAGCGACTATGTTGAGATGCATGTATGAAAAACAATCACTGTGCAAAAGATACCCCAGTTATCTTTGTTGCACTAACAGCACCAAGCATGACAACCAAAAAGAAAAGATACGCTTGTATATTCATATGCATTCTGGTTTAAGTGAACAAAGCACTTTTGTGTGACCTGTAAAAACATTCCCACAACTAAACAAACAACATTTTTATCTGCTCTCATATGACTGTTTTCATATTGTACAATTAAAATAAAGACATACAACCAGTGTTGAATTAAACACGCTGTATATTTTGTCACCCAAAGTAACTAATATACAGTTGTATGACTGATACAAGCCAAAAAAAATAACAAATTTACCTTTGAAAGTGCAAAGAGAGGCCTTTGGCCATGCATACAGTACGGGGGTGAACGACATACACTACATAGTAATGAACAAAGTTCTGGTCCTTAAGGGGTTAATACCCCTATGAACTCAGGCAAATTGCATTGGGTCCAATGTTAAAAATTAAAGTGGGGGTGTTCTGGGGCTAACAAACTGTACCATGGGGACAAGTGATCATTTTCATTAGGAAAATTAAATGGGAATGTTTAGGTTCCCCCTATAGTGCATCTGGTTTGGGACAGAATTACTCCACATTCCGTATCTTTCATCTCCTATTAGGGGCCGCTGTTCAAAAGAACAGTAGGGGAGTGCGTGGGAGGCAAATATAAATATGCTAAAATGGCAAAATACAGATCTTAATACTAAATGATAAACCTGTCATCACAGGATTAAAGGCCCATTTCAGTCAGTGGAATTTATAGTTGTTCCTATAGTGCAGCTGTTTTCCCCATATTCACACCACTCTTCCTTATTTAGTACATCAGCCTCATGGAGGGAATGGAGCAATTCTAGGTGCAACCCAACTGCACCAGAGGGGGGACATACAAATTCCCATAGATTCACATTGAGCTTTTAACCCACTGAACGCTACAGAGGTCTCCAAAGTATTTCAAAGCAATTCACTGGTAGTGCTGGACATTTTTGCCATAATATAATTTTAAAACCGTATGATATTCTAATCACGCTGCAAACTATCCTACAAATGTATATTCATGTTTTAGTTCGGTCCAGCCCCCCCAGCACGTTGGTCCACCAAAACCCAGCCCTCCACATAAACTAAGTTGGACAGCACAGTTCTAAATCAACTATTAAAGGGATAGTAATACTTATTACTATCCCCCATATTGTAGGCATGCTAAAAAGAAGTTTAGTGCCCCCGGTGTCATCTCTCAAACCCTTATGGTTTGAGAGATAATAGCTCTTTAAGTTTCCCCCTCCCTCCCCCTTCCCTGAAGTCATCGTTGTGCTGACTGCAGGGATATCCGGTCTGACATTCATTGTGTGGCTCTGCAACAGAGCCGCGATCGCGTTGGCGACAAAGAATTATTTCACTGAAACGGTCTTCTACATGTGCATGCAAACCAAGCACAAACCAAGCACACGTAGAAGACCGTTTCAGTGAAATAAATTCTTCTTCACTAACGGGATCGTGGCTCATACAACAGACTTCCCCTGCAGTCAGCACAGCTCTGACTTATGGGAAGGGGGAGGGAACTTTGCCTTTGGTTATCTCTCAAATCATAAAGGTTTGAGAGATGAACCTGGGGGCTCTTAACTTATATTGCAAATACCTACAATGTGAGGGATAGTAATAATAAAATATTACTATCCCTTTAACTGACAAAGAGGTAAGAGTAGGCCATCAAGTGACCAAGCCTACACTATCCCCTATGGGGATGCATGTTCTCTGCCTCTCTCTGTCTCATGATCACAGTGAGGCGTAGAGAGACAGAACAGTTACAGAGGGAATGTTTGCATAAATTGTCTTTGCCATGTGGTTCCCCCGTCCCAGTGATCTCTGTAGCAGTGATCACATTACTGAGCCACCGCGGAATGGCTGAAACAGACAGCTCCAGTCCTGGAGTCAGTTACAGCCTCCCCATCAAGATCACAGCAAACCCCAAGGCTTGCTGCAATCCAAGTCTTGACATGCCAAGAGAATCATAAGTCCTTAAAGGATGGATTCCTGTGATGGTCCTGGCAGGTCATCTTTTGTTTACAGGTTAAATCAGTTGGCATGTTTAATATTATACATGGCACAGCTTGATTTCCCTGAGAATTCTATCACTTTGTCTCAGTGAACATTGTACTGATTAGTAATTAATGATTTATGTCATAAATAAAGTATAATAATGTTAATGCTTTGGAGGGTCCACTAGGGGCAGTGTGTAGGCCATGTGCTTCTACATCATAGGCCAGCCTACTCTAGGGAAGTTACCTCCCAATGGGAATAAAAAAAGCAGAGGGAAGGGGGATTCAGGACTTCCTCTGGACTGTACTGAAGATGTAGACCATCAGCTCTCTCTGTCTCCTTAGCCCCAGCCAAGAGCTGGGGACATTTGTAAGTTATATGTTGCAGTTTGTTCATTGTTTGTTTATGTCATTGTTACTGTTATCATAATGTATAGCCTGTTACTTGCTATATTTTATAATATTACATTTACATATAATATTACAATGTTTTGTGTATTTTCTATCCACATATTCGACCATAATACTAAGAAATGTAACAAATATTAATGTTGTAACTTATTACTTAATTATTGTATATTAATTGACAGATTAATATTCATAATTAAGATTTGGCTACTACAAACATTGCCCTTTCTGTGAAACTAAAGTAAACCACTACAGTAAAAAGGATTTACCCCTTAAGGACCACTGACGTACCCAGACAGTCACGCTGGTCTGGCACTTAAGGACTAGTGACGGTCCCTGCGCGAGTAATACCAGGGACTGAAGTTGATCGCTCCAATACCAGAGCGATCTCTTTAAGTTCCTCGTTCGGCATGTCGGGACACGTGATCAGTCACGTGGGGCAGCACGTCGAACCTCCCTATCTGGTCCTTAAAGGACCACACACCCCAGGACAGTTGGTCCTTAAGAGGCTAAAGTACCAGTTTCCCAAAACAACAGCCACACACACTAAGAAAACTGTTACCACCCACACTATATAAGTAATAGTAATAACTCCATGGCTTCTAAACTGGACTTTCAACTCCCTGAATGCTAGAAGGTCTCCAATTATATTTCTGTAAGTCCCCTAAGGTGCAGTTGCTTTGCCCCAGAATTGCTCCACTTTTTTTGTGCAGATCATTAAAAGGTTTCACCACCCTAGGACTGTTGGGATTCCCTACTCTAGAAGGACATACAATCAATTTACTGCAAATGAGAACATCCACTGCACTGTAATGGACTGCTGGCAGCACAGAGACTTGTGGTGTTTACCTGGAAAACATTACTCTTGTGGCCGCTCTCAAACTCCAATACAGGTTTCCTCTTCACCCAGTCCCATACTACCACCTTGAGGTCATCACTGCCACTTGCCAACCAGGTACCTCTCTGGTTGAAGTGCAGGGTGTTCACACAGCCACTGTGTCCATCCAAGCCGTGTAAGAGGCGGAATCGCTGGACAAATCCCCGGGCACCACAGGCATCGTAGATAAAGCGAGTGCTGCTACCCATTTCCCTCTGTCGAAGAGCTCTGATGGCTCTCCAGCGGGGACGGGGGAGAGGAGTCTTCTCAGAGAGCACCCAGTCTTCAAGAGCCTTTTCATCATCTGAAGAGTCCTGATCGTGGTTGGCTCTTTTGCGCTGAGCTCGTTTGCGCAGCCTTTCTTCCTCCTCCTCTTCTTCTTCCTCTTCCTCCTCCTCCGAGTGGGAGTGGTCATTGCCCTGGTTCTCATCGGTGATAGAATAATGTCCAGTGTCATCCATACTGTCAGAGTCTTTATCCTCTCCCGAACTCTCGGAGCAAGTATCTCTGCTTTCGGCTCTGTTTGTCCCCGTCTCGTCCCCAGTAAGACTAAGGCTTACGTCGGAGGCTTCCACTTCGATACCAGAGGAATTCTCCTTGCCTTCTTCAGCCCCTGACATATCTTCAGGGCTACTTGAAAAGCTACCTGTACAGAAAGATATTCTTTAAAAAGGAGCTGTAGACATGGAGCACAACAGAACTACCATAAAATCTCTTTAGTACATAATCAAAGGGCCTCTGTACCCACCCAATAAACTATAACATTGCATTGGAAACTCTGTTTAAAGAAGAGTCAACTCTAAACTTAAACTAAATTAGAAACAATGTGCCCCTGATTACCAATATTTTATTCATGGTAACTCAGGGGTTCAATCTCTCTTGCAGAGTCCCGCAGGTTCAGGTAAAGGCTTCTACCTCTCCTGGCTTAATTAGCTATGAGAATATGGAAACTGAGAAGGGACCAGCTTCTTCAATGCTCTAGCCCAATATTACTATGCAGGCACAATCAGCAGATTTTATCTCTGCACAATTACTGTAATAATAATGGGTTTGAGAAATTCAGACATTTGTCCTTCTCACACCCCATATTATCAGTCACTGATCAATCTGAAAGAGGAGGGGGCATAAAAAAAAAAAAAAAAAAAAAGTGTAAGACTAATTGATAAACCACAAACTCATGGAACAGCAGAGCACGGTAGTAGGGACACATGGCTTTTCAATTAAAGGAGAAAACATCTCCAAATAATAATCTGACTCAACTATATTATAACCAGAAAATCCTAATAGCCTTATGAATTCTACTTTTTGTGCAAGAGATAACATCTTCAAGTCAGACCTAGATTTCATGTCCAGAGTGAATGAGCCTTCGTAATGCTTTAAGGACGAGAGCGGGTGCACAAAACATAAGTTGCACAGGAGTCTGGTCTTAACGGGTTTAGAGCCCCATGTGTAGGGAGCAGCATTTGAAATCCTGTGGTCCTGCATAGATATGACATCTAGGACTGATTGTAGGTGATATCCATTACAGTGTCTCATATTTTGAAACCAGTGCCTGGTTTGGCTAGTCCATAAAGGGATAAGGACCACTATTAAAGGGATAGTAACACTTTATATATAATATAGTTTATAATGTAGGCTTTATCCTCCTGAGTAAAACAAGGGTACTCCTACTGCTAAGAGGTGCTTTATTCAAAAGTTACTGCAGTTCAACGCTGTATCTGATAGGTGGAACGTGAAAGTGGCCTGAAATGCTACAGTGGCGCTGTTGCTACACCATCCTATGGAGGTTTAAGGTAAATTGATAGTCTAATGTAGCAACAGCGCCACTGTAAAGTTTCAGGCCATTGACGTATTACACCTAAAAAAATTCATGTTTGGGTTACTATAAAGTTTGATTAAAACACCTCTCAGCGGTGGGATTAAACTTGTTGTATTCAGGAGGATAAACCCTATGTTATAAACTTTATCATATATTAACTGTTACTATCCCGTTAAGTTACAAGCCATGTAAGTCTATTGAAGCACATAACTACGTAAAGCAACCCATGGACCAGTGGTTGAAAAACACTTCTTCTGAACCAAAGGAAAAAAAACTGAGAGGCCATTGGGATTTTCTGGTCATAGCACAATAGATGGAGGTTGTTTTTAGCAGATGTTAGTTATCATTTACATGACTACCACCACCTAAAAATGATCTGGGTTATATGCACTTAAATAGCCTGCAATTCACGTGAGCGTCTGTACAAATTCACTGTTCGTTTCCTGATGCCTAAAACCCAGTTATACATATACTCTCAGTGAGCAGACATTAATCCCTTTTCCAGAGATTCCACTGACAGTCCAGGATGAACTAAAGGATCTGATCATGTATAGAGGGAGAGGGAGAGAGAGGGAGAGAGAGAGGGGAAGAGAGAGAGAGAGAGAGAGAGAGAGAGAGAGAGAGAGAGAGAGAGAGAGAGAGAGAGAGAGAGAGAGAGAGAGAGAGAGAGAGAGAGAGAGAGAGAGAGAGAGAGAGAGAGAGAGAGAGAGAGAGAGAGAGAGAGAGAGAGAGAGAAAGAGTGGATATGAGCAAAACTGTTAGGACAAGAGACCGTAGTCTAAAACTAGAGGGACACAGGTTTAGATGTAATGTTAAAGTTTTACTTCACTGAGAGGGTAGTAGATAAGTGGAATAGACCACCTGCAGAAGTGGTAGAGGTTAATACAGTGAGGGGATGTAACCATGCATGGAATAGTCATAAGGCTGTATTGAACATAAGACAAGACAAAGGAGCAAGAAGAGTTTGAGGTTTTTACAGTAGGAAAAATGGGAAGAACAAATGGCTCTTATCTGCTGTCACATTTTATGCTTCTATGTTCTCATCTGCAGTCGATATCTATGTTTCTGTATTTCTATTTAAATAGGCTTTTGGGGAATCTTTATTTGATCCTTTACTTCAGTCGATTTTCTCCTACCTTGCTTTGCTTTTCCTCTATACACGAAGGTCTTATTTATTACAGTGGATATGACCACAGCAGGACGACTGACCTCCAGACCATCACACTAAAGCCAGCAATTCTCAGCTCCAGTCCCTGGGACTCACCAACAGGTCAGGTTTTAAAGGATGTTCCTAATGAAGTACAGTACAAACTGACTAATCCAATTTCTACCCACCAGAGATCAACATAGGATATCCTAAAAACATCACCTGTTGGTGTGTCCCAAAAACTAAAAATCGCTGGTAATCTCGGCACTAACCTTTCTCTTACCATTGGTTAAGTCTGTTTTGCCATCTGCCATTCCCCCACTGAACGACATGGCGATTCCCTTCGATCCTCCTTGAGGCGCAGTAGTCCGTAAACCAGTCACCTGGTGGGAAATTCAAATGAGATCAACACTCTATCAAGCAGCCTCAATCACTGACTAGGGAGAAGATTCAAAGCAGCATATAGAAAAGGCACGGGTGGAACCAAAAGGGTCTTTAACTGTAGAAAGGTTTTCAGTGCAATGGGAAGCAAAGCAGTATAATCCTATCTTGCATTGCTTAAAGGGATAGTATTACTTCAAAATTACTATCCCTCACATTGTAGCCCTTAATAAACTGAGTTAAATGACACCAGCGGCATCTCTCAAACCTTTATGGTGTAAGAGATAGCCACTTTCAAAGTTTCCTCTCCCCTGTTGTCAGCGTTCTGCTGCCAGCAGGGGAATCCGGTCCCGGGACAGGCGGAGGCTCTTCAGCAGAGCCGATATCTTGTTATGGAAGGAAAAATGATTCATTGAAACAGTCTTCTACGTGTGCTTGGTTACCAAGCACACGTACAAGACTGTTTCATTTAATCATTTTTCCTTCCATAACGAGATATCTGCTCTGCTGAAGAGCCTCCTCTTGATTCAGAGACCGGATTCTCCTGCTGGCAGCAGAACGCTGACAGCAGGGGAGAGGAAACTTTGAAAGCGGCTATCTCTTATACCATAAAGGTTTGAGAGATGCCGCTGGTGTCATTTAACTCAGTTTATTAAGGGCTACAATGTGAGGGATAGTAATTTTGAAGTAATACTATCCCTTTAAAAGCCCCATTTGAGCATTTTAAAATTTGTTCCCTATTGCACAGTTGATTTGCCCCAGAACTGCCCCACTTTAAGCTTTAAAAGCGCTCAAACACCTTCTAAACAACATTCTCCCCTCCAGACAAAAATCCTACAGACCATTACGAATCAGTTTTTTGTGGGTTGATTCCCTAAAATTCACCTTTAACTTACACTGGATATCATACTCACGGAGGCGGACATAATTCTTTGCAGCAAGACTCCAGGTCTGCAAACTCCTCACACTGACTGTAACCTAACAAAGTGCTTGTGGGTCTTGAAATGTCTCAGTGGATACTGCGTTCCTTACTAAGGGTTATTTTCAGAGAGCCAATCAGAATGATCATATGGGCCTAGCCTTAAAAATCCTGTGCCAAGTCCAATAAAAAATATCTGAACTGCAAGCACAGCTCCAAGGCCTTGATTCGGTATATTCAGAACATTTCTTCTTAAAGAGTCCTGCCTCCAAATGGGAGGAGACTTACTCCCACAGAGTCCCTTTGTCCTCCAGATACAAGCAAAAGGATTCATTTTAGAAAATCAAATCAGAATGATCGAGAGAGATCACTAGGATTTTCTGCCCAGATTAAGCTAAATGGGGGTTATTATTAAAAGGTGCTAGCTTTCCTTTAACCCTTAATGTACCGATATAATGCCATATCCGATTGTTCATTATACCCTTTTATAATGCTATGTAAGGTTCTAAGTGTCCAGAACTGCATTGTTAGATTGCACTGTTCCCCCTCCGGACCTTTATCCAGGGCCGGATTTACATCTCATGCACAGCTAGGCACAACACCCTCTGGTGCCCCTAGCTCCTCCTTCATCCCACCACTAGCCACACCCTCCCTTAACCACACCCCTTTCCTTAGCCATGCCTTATTTTGTGTCCAACCCATTTTTGGATCCTTCACACACACATATAAATGGAAAGACTGGGTATAAACTGACGGCGTCACATCATTATTTCCGTTGAAAGAAAAGTCTCTCAGCAATGGCAGTTCAAAGCACTATTATTATTAACCCTATGAGTGTCAGAGGTGTGCACAACGCATTTCTTTGCAATGCGTTGTGCACCGCTCTGGCATTCAAAGGGTCAATTCATTTTATTGCTCCTTACAGGATTAATAATATGATAAATGTGCACTTTTTGGATATATGGCACTCTTTCTCTGTGTCGGCTTTTAACCCTTTGAGTACCAGAGGGGTGCAAAGCACATTACTTTGCAATGCTTTTTCTACCCCTCTGGCACTCAAAGGGTTAAAACACTCAATGTACAAGTACCTTTATATTCATTTTGGTACCAGAGGGAATTCAAAACATTGCCTGGTACACTAAGGGTTATAAAAATGATGCAATTTCTTGTCCTCTTGTCCCATCTTTTAACATCCGATCCCCCATGATTTTGTTATCACAAAAACTGTTACAGATAGCTGCTTTCTGGATATCCCGTGGCCTCACAGATTTATTATGTTCCCAGTGTGCTTTCAGGGTTATGTTTAAAGGGATAATAATGTTTCCTAGTTTTGTTCCTAGTCAGAATTTACATGAATGGGACAGTGAAAGCATACAGGTCTTGTCACAAATCTCTGAGCCTGACGGGAGATTCAGAAAGAGACGTCTGTTGTCGCTTCTATGATAAGATGTTCACGGAGTTCAAGATAAAATACAACGAGAGAATTAACCCTTTGAGTGCCAAAGGTATCCAATGAATTGCAATGCAATGGATACATCTCTGTCACAAAGTCCCAGCCAGCCCATCACACAGCTGCCTGCACTTGATAAACTACCTCACCTGTCGCATTTCTGTGTCCCACACAGAGTATCAAAGGGACTTAATGGATGGTAGGGTTCATTATGTGTTCCTCGACCTCCATCTTAATTCCGGGTGGTGATTTGTCCCACTCACTGCCAGGTTCCTACACATATCTTGGCTCCACCAAAGTCCAGGTGCAGAGCTGATGCTGATCAGTTATGACAGAGCTCTGTTATAGGAACTCCAGAGCGCTGATTTGCCAATACTGTACCAAAGAAATGCTGAACCACACGTTTCCTTGCAGTGATCTGAGCTTACCACATCATGGCAGAACACGTGGGCAAGCACGCACTCTGTATGGTATGGGCAAAAGCAGGGCTTTGGAGCTTCAAGAACTGTCAATGTCAGACCAGCAACAGCTCTGGTCCATGGGGCACCCAATCCACATAAAAAAAATAAATAAATAAATGCTGCAGCTCTGGTTAACCCTTTGAGGTCTACAATGAGAAGAGTTTACCTTCTCTCATCTGCAGAAGCAGCTGCTCTCTGTCTCCCTCTCTGGCAGTAGTGTGTGGTGTGAGCATGAGCAGCCCACCAGCCTAAACTAGTGGGCCAGTTCAGCTGGGACTGGGAGGCTGGGGAGCAGGACCAGCGCAGTTAAAAGCAAGTTAGTCACAGGAGGCAACACAAATGGTGAGGAGCAGTACAGGCACGAGCTGGCACCAAGTAGCTGCACCCTCATAAGTGCAGGTTTTACATAAAACACATGGGGCAAAGGGAAGCGGGCAGGCTGGTGGGTTTCTATATACTACTTTATGACATGGTGGGGGGTTGGTGAAGAACGCTCGCTCTGTCGCCCGCTCAGTCAGTCAAACCTCTGATGAGCATGTGCCCCACTACGCAATATAAGCAGCCACACAAGATACAGAACAGACAGTGTATTGCACAGCTGCGGGAGTTTAGAGACTCACGGGGGGGGGGGGGGGGGGCAGTGGGTGCAGCCAACTGAAAACAAGGAAGAGGAAGCCGACTAACTGAACAGGGAGGGCACTCACCTCACTGCATTTTCTGGGGGCTCTAAGTGGGGGGGCCAGTGGGAGTACCGTGGGGCTTAACATGTCATTGTGAGGCTCCACTGAAAATACTGCGCCCTAGGCAAGTGCCTTGTGTGCCTATTGGTAAATCCAGTCCTGCCGTTATCCCTGCATCACTCTCCTTCCCTTCAGATCTTGACTGGACAGAATGCAAAGAGGGACAATCTTGTGTCGGCAGAAGGAAAACCTTGCTCCCCTTGGTCGAAGGGGAGGGTTTTGCTAATACAGAGAGATACAAGACCAGCTGTCCAGTCAAGCAGCTAACTTTCAGATCTGAAGGGAAGAAGAGTGACGTATGGAAAAGGGGGTGAAAGGGGGTACATTACAATAACATTACCATCAAACTGCACAGATATGGACGTTCAGAACGCTACGGAGCATTATAATAGAATGAAAAATTGAATATGGCGTTACATTGGTACAATACCATCCATTTAAAGTGCCAAAGCGTTATGTGTTCTAATGCGTTGATCACCTCTCTGGCACTAAAAGGGTTAATCCTTTAAAGGACAAGTCACCCTTATAGTCTTTAAAGGGCTAAACATGGCCCGAGGAGTTCACTTGGCTTTGTATTACTCACACTTCTATGCGACTTCTCGGTGCAAACAGCTGTGGACGCAGGAGGCCTGTAAGGAACAAATGGAAAAGAAAATCACACACAAAATAACAAGAATCTAACCCCCCCCACACACACACAATTAACCCCTCAGACACCAGTAAGAACCACTACACCTTAATGACGTATGAAGTGTCAGAACCATCACGCCGGTTCTGATCATAGCCCTTTGAGCGACAGAGGGGTATAGAATGCATTGCAAAGCAATGCACTCTGTACCCGTCTGGCACTGAAAAGGTTAAGAACTGGTTACGGTCCTGGCAGGCCATGGAATTCTGGGATGGCAATGTGGCCCCCTGCTGCTCTCCCATCCCAGAATTCACTGTGATGAAGAAGAAAATGCTGTGGTCCTTAACGGCCATCCACCCCCAGACTGGGTGGTCATTAAGGGGTTAATGCAGAGGGTGTCAACTGCTGATCTACAGATGTTGGGGACTACACCTCCCATCTGTCTTACAGTTTAGTCTATGAATAAAGAACATTAGCTCTTTCAGTGACAGAAGGTTTCGGTCTTTCTGCAAAGTGTTGTTTTCGGTTTCAAACCTGCACATGACTGAGAAAAACAACAGACAAGTCTGATTGGCTTAGCCTTGCTTAGTTTAAAGACGGGATTCCCAACCCCTGCCCTTAGGGGCCACTAACAGACCAGGATGTGAGGATTTTCTTGTTAGAGCACAAGTGAGTTAACGCCTTAATGACAACGGACATACATGTACGTCCAAGGTGGATGTCCCTTAAGGACGTATATGTACGCCCCGGAAATCCAGGTCCCAAAGCGGCTGAAGAAGTTCAGCGGGCGTTAAGTGATGGCCGCGTGCGTAGCGGTCGGTCACTAAGGGGTTAATCAACGTGACTGAGCCTCTGATCAACACAAAGATGTCCTAGCAGGAAAATTCCCAAGTCCTGGCCTGTTAGTGGGCCCCGTGCCCAAGAGCACGAGTTGGGAATCACTGGTTTAAAGCAACAGACTCTCTCACTAAACCGGATCTCCCCTACAGAGTAGGATGACCAGACCTCACCTTTAACCGGGGACGTATAGGAAAAATACATACTGCAGGACTGCTTTGATTTCAGTGCAGTCCTGAAATATGCCTATTTCCTATGTGTCCCCGGTTAAAGGTGAGGTCTGGTCAGCCTACTACAGAGATGCAGCGATAATATGGTTCTGTCATTAAAAGCACACTAACATCTAAACAAGATCAGGTGTCATCTACACTTCATATTAAATACATATTTCAGGGTTTACTGCTAGGTAAAACAGAAGTTACTTCCACTGCTGAGAGGGGTGCATTAACTTCATAGACTGAAACTCTGCAGTGGCGCTATCCTATGGAGGTTTAGGGACCACTAGCAACAGTGCCACTGTAATACTTCAGACTGTGAGAGGTACTGCACCCACAAAAATGCTCCACTAGGTTTTGAATAAAACACCTCTCAGTAGCGTTTTTTATGTTTGTTTCTTACACAGCATGATAAACCCTGCAATATACCCTGTACACCATAATAGTATCTAATCATTCTGTGTTTGTTTTCTGAGGCCTAAAATCTAAGTTTACATATGTGGGGACAGACGTTTCTCTCATTTTAAGAGGTGCTTTGCACCCTTATCACAGCAATCTTTATAGCTGTCTTAAAAGTGACAGTGCTGTACAGTCTGTAATTGGGCCTAGATAAGAGCAGTGGTACTAAATGTATTAATACTTAAGAGTGAAATTTATATTCAGCTAGCATCTGTGTTTTAAAGTATTAAAGGGATTGTAATACCAAAAAAAAAAAAAAAAAAAAAAAAAAAAAAAAAAAAAAAAAAAATTATTATATATATATATATATATATATATATATATATATATTATATATATAGTAGGGTTTATCCCCCTGAGTAAAACAAGGGTACTTCCACTGCTGAAAGGTGTTTTATTCAAAAGTTATTAATTTTCAAAGTTGAATTTTTTTAGGTGCAATATCACAGTGACCTGAAATTCTACAGTGGCGCTGTTGCTACATGATCCTAAGGACAGCTCTGGTCCCAGGACCATAAATCTCCATAGGATGGTTTAGCAACAGCGCCACTGTACAATTTCAGGCCACTGTGATATTGCACCTAAAAAATTCAACTTTGAAAATTAATAACTTTTGAATAAAACACCTTTCAGCAGTGGAAGTACTCTTGTTTTACTCAGGGGGATAAACCCTACAACATATATATTTTTTTTTACATTTTAAGTATTACTATCCCTTTAATACTCCTTTAAACAAATGTAAAAAGGAAAAACAACATGACACAATGTCATGAACTCAAGATATTGCAAACTTGGGAATTTCCAGGACTGGACTATAGAAATTATGAGACCTGCAGACTGCAGATTAAGACTGGAGCACTTACTGTAAGATAATTTATATATTTATATTTATATATAATGACAAGTCAATAAGTGATCTTACATTTTGCTATGAAAACAAATACACAACATAAAATCCTAGCCTCAATGCATAACATCAGGATTATTATCTTGCAGCACGTAACATTGTTACCATTTAATAGAAATTGCATGAAAGACCAGACTGCCTATGATCGAGGGCTACAAGTGGCCCCACTGCAATAGTTTTGACATGGGTTATATATAAACAATGGAAGAATAATATAGCAATAAAGAGGGACAAATAGTGAACTAGGCTGACCCTTTAACTGCCAGAGGGGTATGCAACCCTTTGGCAGTCAAAAGGTTAATAGGAGAACAGCAAACAAGAAGAGATTAACCATTTGAGTGCCAGATGGATCAAGCAATGTACTATCTGTAGTACATCAGACACTATGCTGGCTTTCAAAAAGTAATAAAGAGGCATATACAGTTAAGCAAGTCATGAGGGAATGTAAATAAGGACACATTAATCCCTTGAGAACTAGAATCATGTGCAACACAGTTATTAGCACATTGCTCTGGCCCTCAAGGAGTTAACAAAAGAATAATAAGATATTCGCAGTGTCTTAGACAATGGGATACAGTCCATCTGATGACTAAGGTGTGGGGGGGAAGTAAACAAGATTAACATAGGAATATTTATGTCATGAAGTAACCTCACTACCCTGCACACCACTCACTCCCCCAACATCATCTAAAACAAAAGTGTCTCTGCTCATGTGAAATGTTGGGACAGAGGTTAAGGGGGGAATAGATTAGTATAGAAATATTTTAAAGTAGAACAGTCAACTTTCGAAAGCACCAATATTTATGGTAGCCAATTTTTTTTTTAAATTTCCAACAATAGTTTGAGGTACTTCGAATGTATTATTTGCCAAAAGGGATATAGTATAATCGGGTAGGAAGTGGCAGCTGGTATGGGGAGCGCTGTCCTAGTATATGCAAGTGACAAATAAAGGTAAACGTATCAAACAATCGTTTAAAATACAATCCAACAAATATACGTTCTTCTGAAAGCTGTTTCTAAACCTGTTTGTTACAAAGTGACAGTTTCATTTTTATGAAGGACCACATATTATGGATAACCCCTTGGACATAAGGCAGGGCTTCCACAAACTGAGGGAGCATTCAAGCACTTGAGGGGTTATGGTAGAACAGTAATAGAAAAAAAATATTATGCTCAGAGGCGAAAGGGTACTGTTTTTTGAGGTGAAAATAGGGTGTGCGATATACTAGACTATAATGTTCTGGGGTACACTATAGACCCTGAGGCCCCATGAATGTTTATTACCCACAGCTGATGAAGGAAGATAAAATGGACTGGATTCAGTAAAAATAGGGGGATGTTAACCCTTTGACTGCCTGAGATGTACACAATTCAAGGGGTTAGAAAAAGGACATTAATACGGGAATAAAGAGTAAATGAACGAATGGGGAAATGTCAATAATAAAAAAGTAACATTCAGATAAATACTTAAGAGGATTCATGCATTAGGGTCAGTAACAGGGAAATGTCAAAAAGAGTAAGCTGATGTAGGAGTAAATAAGGTGATATATACAATAATGAAAGTAATGAGGGAATCTCAATGATAAGCAAGTAATATAGGAATAAAGAAAGGGATAGGTTCAGTAAGAGAAGTAAATAATTGCAAATCAACCCATTAACAGCCAGGGGAATGTGCTAAGCAATGTTACACACCCCTCTATTCCTTAAAAGTGTAATATATTAACATGCATGGTGACAGATCCAGTAATAGGAGCAATAGGGGAATGTAAACAAGCGGAGGAGGGGGCTGGGGTATCAGGACATGAAGTCACCCGTACAGCAGGCAGTCTGTGGCGTTCACACAGGATCAAGGGTCAGTGATGAGGCCTGCAGACAGGCCGAGGGGAAAGAGGCGCAGACCCTAGTGCAGACGGTCCAGGCCAGCGCTAGGCCCAGTCCTCAGGAGGCAGGGAGTCCCCTGAGATAAGAGTCCGGGGCTCCCGTGCTAGGCCCGATCCCCGGGGTGTCAGTCAGTGAGTCCCCGTTACCAGAACGCCTATTCCCCGAGGTGTAATGTTTGCCTACTTCCCCCCTCTATCTCTCAATGCAGACCCGGGAAAGGGGACTCAGTTCATCAAACCCGACAGAGCCGTCAGCTGCAGCCATCTCCTGCCCAGCTCCTCCCCCTCCGACTTACGGCAAACAGCGCGACACTCGCCACTTTACGGCACTTGTGGGATTGACACATGATATGTATACATACCTCCCAAGTGTCCTTCTTTAGGCGGGACAGCCCAAAGTTGAGACCCAAATCCCTTTTTCTTAACCTGCTGTCCCTCTCTTCAGGAACTCATACTGTGTTTGTATATATAGGGGTGTCACATTTCTCCACAACAATAAAACTCACAAAAATGTGTGTTTCAGTGTTTACGTTTATAAATTAATGAGTGTAAATAAAATACTCTGGCCTGGTTCTGAATAATGTATTCAGTTGCATATAGAGTTATCAATACCTCATGGAGAAACCTAAAAATTCTCAGTAATGCCCCTTTCATCACTCCATATCTCCCAAGTGCCCCTCTTTAGAAGGGACAGTCCCTCTTTTAGACCCACATGCCACTGTCCTCTTTCCCACCCTAAGGTCCCTCTTTTTAGGAGATCAGCCTGTGTGGTGTGTATAGAAGTGTATCACCCTGGTGTCCCTGTGTTTAGGAGATCAGACTGTGTGGTGTGTATAGAAGTGTATCACCCTGGTGTCCCTGTGTATAGGAGATCAGACTGTGTGGTGTGTATAGAAGTGTATCACCCTGATGTCCCTGTTTTTAGGAGATCAGACTGTGTGGTGTGTATAGAAGTGTATCACCCTGGTGTCCCTGTGTATAGGAGATCAGACTGTGTGGTGTGTATAGAAGTGTATCACCCTGGTGTCCCTGTGTTTAGGAGATCAGACTATGTGGTGTGTATAGAAGTGTATCACCCTGGTGTCCCTGTGTTTAGGAGATCAGACTGTGTGGTGTGTATATAAGTGTATCACCTTGGTGTCCCTGTGTATAGGAGATCAGACTGTGTGGTGTGTATAGAAGTGTATCACCCTGATGTCCCTGTTTTTAGGAGATCAGACTGTGTGGTGTGTATAGAAGTGTATCACCCTGGTGTCCCTGTGTATAGGAGATCAGACTGTGTGGTGTGTATAGAAGTGTATCACCCTGATGTCCCTGTTTTTAGGAGATCAGACTGTGTGGTGTGTATAGAAGTGTATCACATTGCTCCACAGCAATACAACTCACATTATTGTTTCTTAAAACATCAGTATATGTGTTTATAAATTAGTGTGCTTAAATAAAATACTTTGGTCTTGTTATAAGTCATTTATTAGGTAACACAAGGAGGTGTCAATAGGTCATGAAACAGCCTGAAAATTCTCGTTAATGCTCCACCCATCGGCCACACCCCCAGCAACACCCCCTAAAACAAAAGTGTCCCTCTTTGGCAATTTGAAATGTTGGGAGGTATGCCTACCTCCCATCATTTCAGATGGCCAAAGAGGGACACTTTTGTTTAAGATGCTGTTGCTGGGGTCATGACTGGGGGACAGGGTATTACTGAGAGTTTTTTGGTTGTATCATTGCATATTGATGCCTCTTGGGTATGCTGACCATACTGTTACGGTTCAGTACACTCAGACAAGGAGGTATAGGTAAAAACACAGCTTTACTGAAACACACGATGAACAAGGTAACCCTCACGGGTCCAGTATAGCACACTGACACAAGAGAGGTTACAAAAGGTTAACCCACACGGGTCCAGTATGGTGAACACAAAACTGACACAGGTCAGGTATGTAATAGATGCAATGATATAATGCCCACTTATCTAGTGAAGTGCTGGTCGCAACACTCTGCAGGCTCAATGTCACCTGAAATAACGGAGGCCACAGGAACGGACTGCCAACTCAGGCACTGGACGCCTGTGAATGTGACCGATGGTGGACACCCACCAACGACTAACGGAGAGGTCAGAACTCGTGCTTAATGGAGGCCCTACTGAAATAACCCAGCTCCGTGTGCACGTACTACCTGAAAGGGATAATGGGCTATGGTATATATGGATGGCCACAGGAAGCTCCCTACTTGACAACGGAATACCAAGCCCAAACAATACTGCCCAACGGAACCCAATGGTAGTGATAATGAGGCCCTTCCCCCGAAGGGGTTAATGCGCTGTGGTCTGTACAACGGAATGTAACAGAGGCGCCCTAATGAACCAACACAGACCAATTGAGTGCAACACGGAGTGGCAGCAGCGAGACTCTGACAACGGATGAGAGTGTGCAGACAACGGGCACAGCACTTTAACCAAACACAGGATTGGTGCCCAACCGGAGGCTGGCAACAGCAACACAAATCGCCAACTGGAACAGCAGAACAGGAACCTCGCCCGGATGGGTGATAGCGAGATCAGGAACGTCAGCCAGGCCAAGTCAGCACACGGAGCAGGATCCTCAGACGCGCCGGTTCGGTGCACAGAGCAGGGTCATCAATCACGCCGGGTCGGTACACGGAGCAGGAACGTCAGCCAGGCCGGGTCAGAACAGGAAGTAGGAACGTCAGCCAATCCGAATCGGTGCACAGCAGCAGCAGGAACGAGACTAGAGAGTGGTCAGACAGTCCGGGGTCATACACTGGATCAGAACAACTATCCTAGTGCCAGGCATCAGGTACACCACAAAAGGGCACTCGCAGAGTGACAGCCCAAGGTATAAAAAGGCTGTCACTAGGAGGAGCAGTACAGGCAGCCAATAGGAGAATAGAATCAGCCATGATGGACAGAATGTCGCCCAGATCACGGGCGCCGTGATACATACCTCACCTTTAAAAAGGGACACACATGAAAAATGCATACTGCACAGTTGCTTTGATTTTGATGCACTCCTGAAATATGCCTATTTCCTATGTGTCCCTTTTTAAAGGTGAGGTATGGTCAGCCTACTGTTGGGTAACTTGAATAAACGATTTAGAGCAATACTAAAGTATTTTAGTTACACTGACTAGTTTATAAACACATATACTGAAGTTTAATTGAGTTTTATTGCTGTGGAGCAATGTGATACATTTATATACACACAAGAGGGACACAAGGGTGGGAAAGAGGGCCAGAGGGATTTGGGCCTCAAATAGGGACATTTAGGAGATATGCCACTCCACCCGTTGCACTCCCAGCAACACCACCTAAAACTAAAGTGCCTGAAGTCTCTCTTTCTTACCTTGGTGTCCCTCTTTTAAGGATATTACAATGTGTAGTATGTATAAAAGTGTCATATGGCTTCATGGTAATAAAACATTGTTTGAGTGTGTTTATAAATTAATTAGTGTAAATAAAATACTTTGATTTTGTTCAAAATCATTTATGCAGTTATATAAAGTGCTGTCAATACGTCATGAAATAATCAAAATGCAAATCTCCCAACATTTCAGATGGTTAAGGAGGGACATTTTGGTTTTAGGTGCTGTTGCTGGGGGTATGAGAGGTGGATGGGGTATTACCAAGAATTTATAGGTTTCATGACCTGTTGACACCTCTTTGTGTAATTGAATAAAATATTTAGAACAAGACTAAAGTAGTTCATTTACTTAGACTAATTTATAAACATATATACTGAAGTTTAAACATATTAATGTGAATTTTATTGCTGTAGAGCAATGTGATACATTTATATACACGCCACACAGTCTGATCTCTTAAAAAGGGGGACACCCAGGGCTGGTGCAAAGATTTTTGCCACCCTAGGCAAAACCTACTTTTGCTGCCCCTTGGCTCCGCCCCTTGTGTCCTACCCCTTTATGCCCCCCCCCGTATGTGTTTAAGTGTCAGTGTGTTTGTGTGTTCCCTATATGTGTATAAGTGTCAATTTGTGTGCGTTCTCTATATGTGCATGTGTATGTCAGTGTATGTCCCTGTATGTATATAAGTGTGTCAGTGTGTATGAGTCTCTGTAAGGATATCAGTGTGTAAGTATGTGTGTGTGTGTGCTTCTCTATGTGTGTATCATCGTGTCAGAGTGTATGTTCTCTATATGTGTATCTGTGTGCCAATGTTTATGCTCATCTGTATGTGTATCAGTGTGTCTGCTTATCTTTGTGTATTAGTGTATTAGTGTGATTGACTACCCCCCTTGGCTCTTTCCCCCCCTCTTGACTGTTAATCCCCCCTTTGGATCTCTTCCCCGTCTGTATCTTGATCCCCCTCTTGACTGTTGATTCCCCCTTTGACTCTCTTCCCCATTGAAACTCTTGATCCCCCCCTTGACTCTTTCTTCCCCCGTTTGACTCTTTATCCCCTCTTGACCCCCCATTTTGACTCTCTCCCCCTTTTTGACTTTATCCCCCTCTAGTCTTGACTGACCCTCTTTTGCCTCTTTCCCCCCTCTTGACGTCCCTCTTTCCTCATTTTCCTTCTCTTACCTCTTGAATCTAACTCATCCATGATGTCTCCAGTCTCTTTTCCCCCACTGCCCACATTGAGAGCAACCGGGACCATGTGATACATGGCATCTTGTTGTATGCTGGGAGTTTCTTCATCTTTCTGGGCGCCACTATAAAACTTGTTCTGAGGACAGTGCAGGTTTAAAAGTGGCATCCAGACCAATGAAGAAACACCAAGTATTCACTGTGTCTGCCTAGCTGCGTGTCGCTGCTGTCAAAGTTGGGCAGGCTAACATTTTCTGGGCTCTCCCTTGCTATGCCACTGACTTGGGCAGTAAGTGGTGAGCGGAGGGGGGGACCCAGCCCAGGTCCCACTGCGCCCCCAGAGAATGTGTGCCCTAGGCCGGCGCCTACCTCACCTATAGGTGGCGCTGGCCTTGGGGACACCAGGGTGGGAAATAGGGATTTGGGTTGCAAAGAGGGACACTTCGGAGGTATGAAAATAATTCTCAGTAATGCCCTGCCCATTACTTGGTTCCCCAGCAACATCAAAAAAACTAAACTTTCCCTCTTTCTTACACAGGTGACCCTCTTGTTACACACCTTCCGAGATTTCAAATGGCCAGAGAGGGTCACTTTTGTTTTAGGAGGTGTTTCTGGGGCGGGGCTGGTGGGCAGGCATTACTGATAATTATTTTGGTTATTTCATGGCCAATTAACCTCTCTCTTATGTAACTGAAAAGTATTTTATTTACACCAACTAATTTATAAACACATATACTGAAGTTTACACAAACATTAATATGATTTTTTTTATTTTTTTACTGTCGAGCTATGCAATACACTTCTATATACACACCACATAGTCTGATCTCCTAAAAAGAGGGACACCACAGTGGGAAGGAGGGACAGAGGGATATGGGTCTCAAATATGATCTGTCCCTCCTAAAGAGAGACACTTAGGAGGTGTGTTTAGTGAATCAAAATGTGTATCATGTATAAAAGTGTCACAATGTTCCACAGCAATAAAATTCACATTAACCCCTTAATGACCACCCAGTTTGGCATGGGGCAGCTATTAAAGGGGAACATTCACTTAAGATAAACTTTCGTGCTACTGAGATTGTATGGTAAATGGAGCTTGTTGTAACGATAGCCCACATAAATGCCCCCACAAAGAGAAGCGTGAACGCACTCCCTGGGGCAGCTGTGAGGGAGGTGGGACGTCCTGCTGCTCTGTGCCGCACATACAATGCGTCTCGTAACCCGGAAGTGCCCCATTTTAAAGCTTGAGCTCTGCCATAGTAGGTAAATAAAATAAATTAAAAAAAACACCACTAATCGTGTTGTGGTGGTTAAAACCACAACACGAAAGTTTATGTTAAGTGAATGTTCCCCTTTAAGGACCACATGCAATTTTTTTTGCTCATTGCATTCTGGGATGGTCTTACGGCTACACCCCAGAATTCCACGACTTGACAGGACTATCACCAGTCCTTAACGTCCGGACACAAGCGACTGTCCTGGTACGTCACACGTCCTTAAAGGGATAGTAATGGTTAATTTTAAGTTGATTTAATATTGTAGACATTAAAAAAAGGTTAACATCGATGTAAGTCTTATCTCTCAAACCTTTATGATTTGACAGATATAACTTGCTAAAGTTGCCTTTTCCTGGCTGTTTTACTCAAGTCTGCCATCTAGCTGACAGCTGGAGATTCCAGTCATTTGACCAGACAGAGGCTCTTCACCAGAGCTGAAATCACATTATTTAGAAATAAATTCTTCATTGGAACGGTCTACAAAGTGTGCTTGCAAACCAGGCACATTTTGCAGATCGTTCCAAATTAAGTATTTATCTTTAGATATAGTTATATCGGCGCTGCTGAAGAGCCACATCTGGTCAAGTGACCAGAATCTGCTTCCGACAGCTTTACAGTTCATCAAGCAGAAAGGGGAGGGACCAGAGAACTTTATTTTCCTATATCTCTCAAATCATAATGGTCTGAGAGATACAAATAAGTGCAAGTACTCTCTTTTAATTGTATATACCATATAGTTAATACTTTTTTTCTGACATTACTATCCCTTTAAGGTGTTAATCTCTGGTTCAGTATTTGTGTTTATAAGTTAGTCTATGTAAAGTAACAGCTTTGTTTAATTCATTCAGTTACATACAGAGTTATCAATCTGTCGTAATGTAACCGGAAAATTATTGGTAATGCACTGCCCATTAGTCACACCCCAGTAACACCACCTAAAATACAAGCGCCCCCTTTCTGGCCATATGAAATGTTCGGAGGAATGATCTCTCGTCACATACATGCACGTGTGCGCACATTTACAGGCCAAAAAATATCATGTCATGTAAAGAAAGTCTAATTATGAAGTCTATGACCATTCCGTGCACTCTGCTTCTGTGTTGTGTTTGGCCTTTAACAGATCAGTATACACAGAATATTTGTTTTGGCAGTTACACAGAGGTAGAGTCTGTGACATTATGTGCCAACTGTCCTTGATTTCCAGGGACAACATTTTGTTTCCCTATCCATGGATTCTGCTGTTTTATCACTCTGTCTAGATACTATCTTTCTTTCTTTCTTTCTTTCTTTCTTATCTATCTATCTATCTATCTATCTATCTATCTATCTATCTATCTATCTATCTCATATATATCTACCTATCTATCAATCTCATATCTATCCATCTCATATCTATCTATCTATCTATCTATCTATCTATCTATCTATCTATCTATCTATCTATCTATCTAATCCTATCTATCTATCTATCTATCTATCTATCTATCTATCTATCTATCTAATATCTATCTATATATCTATCTATCTATCTATCTATCTCATATCTATCTATCTATCTATCTATCTATCTATCTATCTATCTATCTATCTATCTCTCTCTCTCATATCTATCTATCTATCTATCTATCTCATATCTATCTATCTATCTATCTATCTATCTATCTATCTATCTATCTATCTATCTCATATATATCTACCTATCTATCAATCTCATATCTATCCATCTCATATCTATCTATCTATCTATCTATCTATCTATCTAATCCTATCTATCTATCTATCTATCTATCTATCTATCTATATCTACCTATCTATCAATCTCATATCTATCTATCTATCTATCTATCTATCTATCTATCTATCTATCTAATCCTATCTATCTATCTATCTATCTATCTATCTATCTATCTCATATCTATCTATCTATCTATCTATCTCATATCTATCTATCTATCTATCTATCTATCTATCTATCTATCTATCTCTCTGATATCTATCTCTCTATCTATCTATCTATCTCATATCTATCTATCTATCTATCTATCTATCTATCTATCTATCTCATATCTATCTATCTATCTATCTATCTATCTATCTATCTATCTATCTCATATCTATATATCTATCCATATCTCCCAACATTTCAAATGTTTTAGGTGGTGTTTATGGGGGTGGGGCTGGTGGGCGGAGCATTACCGAGAATTTTTAGGCTTTTTCATGACCTTTTGGCTCCTCTTTGTGTAAATGAATAAATTGTTTAGAGTAAGAATACAGTATTTTATTTACACAGACTAATTTATAAAGACATATAATAAAGATTATCTACATATTTATGTGAGTTTTATTGCTGTGGAGCAATTTAATACACACTACTCATTCTGATCTCCTGAAAAGAAGGACAAAAGGGAAAAAAAGAGGGACAGAGGGATTTGGGTCTCAAAGAGGGACTGTCCTGAATTGGGAGGTATGTCTATCATAGTTTGTGTGAGAGAGAGAGATAGATAAGAGAAGGAGGTGTGTGAGAGAGAGAGAAGAGATAGAGGTGTTTATGTGTGAGAGAGATAGAGAGCACAGAGATAGAGGTAGAGGGTATGTGTGTGTGTGTGTGTGTTTGTTTTTCTTCATCACTGCTGTCCATGAGTGCTCTCCCTGCTCCTTGGTTTACATCAGGCTAGGTATATTTATTTGTTTATTTCAATATTTTATGGGACGTGAACCAATTGCCACACTCATTGATAGTGTGTGAGTGCCACTGCTTATGTTATACGAGAGAGAGAGAGAGAGAGAGAGAGAGAGAGAGAGCCAGAGAGAGTGTGTGTATGTGTGTATATATCCTATTTAATAATTTATTAGGATGTTTGTCAGAAGCCTTATGTGCAGTAGAGACTGCTGGAACCCCCAGAATGCTCAACATCTTGAGCCGTTGTCAATCTACTGCAGGATGAAGGCCTCCTCAGCAGGTTTCCAACATCTTTGGTCTTCATCAACCCATCTTGTCTTCGGTCTTCTTCTTGGGTATTTAGTATTGAAAAGAATGCACTGCAAAATTAATATGGTCCATCTACTGTCAGGTCTTCTTGCTATGTGACCTGCCCATTTGCATTTTTGGAGCTCTACTCTTTCAGTGATGTCACCGACCTTTGTTTGTTGACAAATCCATACACAAAATACCATATGATCTTACAGAAACTTATATGACCAGATGGCATGGTTATATTGCCCCGTACACAATTGACAGTACCTTATTGAAGCCTGTAAGAACTGGGCACTGCAGGTGTATACTGCCGTGTAGACTTTGAATACTATAACCTCAGTTTTGTTTCTTGGCTCCAGGCACCTTTAATACACAGTCTGGCATTCTCAGGCAAACCAATTTTTATAAGTCTTTTGTCAAGGCCACAATGTAATAAACAAACACAAAAAATATATATTTTTCAGAAGGTATCACAATCAAAATAACAAAAGTATGTATATTGTGCATATATTTTGTCACTTCAACTTTACATCGAATGATGGACTGAGTGCTGAACTATCCTCTATTATGCCCCTGTATTAGGCTGCAATCACACAGGGAACTTGGTTAAGTTCCATTTTATCCAAGACCAAAGCCTGAATTTACTTTCCTACAGTCTCCTGTTTATCCCTGGGGAGGTGTGGCAGAAGTGTGTTGGATATCCACACCATGTGGGTATCAGCCAAATATTATTGGCTCATAACCATGTGGCAGAGAAAAATGCATGCTCACACGGTGATGGCCATCTTGAGAGTTAAAACTATTAGGAAATATCATAAAATCAAAAGCATATGGATTCTGGGACAACATCCAAACAATCTAACGCATTTCACATAAGCAGGGATTACTTTATGAGTAAGCACTGCTTGTGCAAAACGCTTTATATTGCTTGGTCGTTGTCCCTGTGTCCATATGCTTTTGATTTTATGGTAAACACTTTGTGTGAAATGTGTTAGTTTGTTTAGACGTTGTCCCATTGTCCATATGCTTATGATTTTATGATATTCTCTAATAAATAGTTATTATTTTCAAGATAGCCTTCACCATGTGAGCAAGGTTTTTTTCTTTGCTTTTGATGTAATGGGAATGAGCAGTTCCGATGACCTGAACCTCTTGGATGACCATCAGAGTCTGTGAGTTTATGTATGATTTTCATCACTTCTACTGATCATACACGATAGTACCATTGTTTACCTTATTTCTGTTTGGGACTAGATCATAGTCATGTGGGTCAGACAATTATTGGAGCTTGTGATGAGTACTGCAACCTCCAATATTGATTTTGTGAACAAATTTGCACAGCAGAGATTTACCTATCATAGAATTCATCCAAGTTGCAATGTGCTGGTTTCACTGCATTCTGTGAGGGGAGAAGGTCCCTTGTGATCAGCGCACTTGACATTAGCTCTCTCTTTTCTGGGTGATGAGCGAGCATTCAAAACTCTTCTCTAATGTTGCGCAAGTGAACTTACTCTTAGGGATTTGGGTTGAGGGTTAGGATTACAGTTTACTGTTTACAATACGTTTTAATGTTAAGGTCCGCAATGCATTTAAAGCGGAACTACCACCATAGGTAAAGTCGCCCTGCAATAATTAGGCAGGTGGCGACTAGGTTAAAGGGATAGTAATACTAAAAATGCAAAAAAAAAATATGTTGTAGGGTTTATCCCCCTGCGTAAAACAAGAGTACTCCCACTGCTGAAAGGTGTTTCATTCAAAAGTTATTAATTTTCAAAGTTGAATTTTTTAGGTGCAATATCACAGTGGCCTGAAATTGTACAGTGGCGCTGTTGCAACACCATCCTATGGAGATTTATGGTCCCGGGACCAGAGCTGTCCATAGGATGGTGTAGCAACAGTGCCACTGTACAATTTCAGGCCACTGTGATATTGCACCTAAAAAATTCAACTTTGAAAATTAATAACTTTTGAATAAAACACCTCAGCAGCGAGAGTACTCTTTTTTTACTCAGGGGGATAAACCCTACAACATAATTTACTTTACATTTTAAGTATTACTATCCCTTTAACAAAGCAACAATTATTTTTAATCAAAACTTATATCTTATAGGGCTTTTCCTGTTGAGCAAAACAAGGGTACTTGTTCCCACTGGTAGTTGTTTTATTCAAATGTTATAACAGTTCCAACTGTCAAACTTCCTGAAAGCTCAAACTGACAGCATGAGTCAGCCACTTTTACCACATTCTATGTTTGTCAGTGACTCACCACACCCATAGAAAGCAATAGAATAACAAGTTGGAGCATGACCACTAGAAGGCACTCAATATAAAAACCCAAGAAATAAACTGCGAATTCTGGAAATATGAATCTCCTGTCAGTGAGGGTACCTTGTTTTACTCAGCAGGAAAAGCCCTAAAATATGTATTTTTCATTTTAAAAATACTGACTTCTTCTTTAACCAAGTAGGAATTCTTCTTATAGTTTTTCAGTATATATTTATTAACACATTTGTTTGCATTGTATCAGCAGTTACCTCTATAATGTACATATAGTGATCTCTGCAGTCAGCATCTAGGTCACTCCTCCTCACAGCAGACAATGGGTTTTAATAGTACTGAATGGATTTTATTGTGTGAAAGTGACAGTTATGTCTGGTTGTTTCTTGTCATTCTGATAAACAGATATTATTACAAATACAATTCATGAGCCTCGACTCTCTATAAACTGGTAGAATGATACATTTGTGTCAAACTCCTGCCTTGTAATAAATGTACATTTCTTACTCAGCAAAAAAAAGTTATAATTTCTCTGTACAGAAGTACTGTTGTTTTTGTACAGCCAGCCCAACCCGATGGCTACATAAAATTACCCTGTGACTATACTTTATTTGTCTTAGAATCAACAGTCTTCTGCATCAGATCAAATGGGAAAATAAAATGTGTGTGTGTCACAGGCTGGCATCCTGTATCCATACCCCTCATACCCAGGGCAGTAATTCTCCTCATTGCTAGCTGTAGTAAAAAAAAAAAAATGGCTGGGGGCAGGGATTGGTATAGGATGGGGCGGGTTGCTCAATCCTGGACAAATCACTGCAGAAGCATAGCCACTGCTATCGTCCTCCGATGCAGACTGAGATTTTGTTGTGCTCTCCCAGCCTACCCATTCACCACTCAGACCGACAGATGCCTTACTCCTCTCCCATACTCATGGCCAGGGTACTCAGTTATGGAATCAACCTGGCCAACATGTAGGCAAGCAAGTTGGGAGCTGGAAGAAGGGACGTGGATCATCCATCTATGCTGGTCTAGGTCTCCTGTTATGGCAACTTTTGCAACCCAGGGAGCACAGCTACTGATTATCCTTATCACAGCACCCCATTACATACAGGATTCACCTCACAGCTCTGTCCATACTATACTACTGGAAAACAAATGCATGTGGTCTTCTGCCTCACACCGATTAGCGTACCTGGGAACTTTCAAACTGAGCTGACCCTGAGATTGTGTAAATATTAAACCTTAAATTTCTCATAATACAGATTATCAGAGGTATATCCCTGATCGCTGTAATCGAGAGTCTCTCCAGTCAGCATTCAAGGAGCCATTAATACACAAAAACTTACAGATATCACTGCATGAACACACACAGAACAAGCAGGACTTCTCCCTCTGCCTTTCTGGTACAAGTGGTACCAATTTAGAGACTAAAGAAGCATTTAACTGGAGCAGAATATATAACAGGGGGCACTGAACTCTCTCACCCAGAATTTGGCTCTTCACCCTGAGACCCTGAGGTCTGGGCCAAAACCCTGAGTCTCAGGGTCAAACCCTGAGAGTTCCCAGGTATGCCAATTAGTGCAGAGCAATGTGGAGGAACACGTGCATGTGCTGTACAGCATTAAAGTATGAGCAAAGCAGGGCCTTAGATCCTCTATACCAGTGTGCTATGATAATACACACCTAAGACAGCAGAGGAAAGATGCAATAAGGAGCAAAGCTATGGCCATGGAAGTCTGGACATGTGTGGCGAGCACATATCCTTAGCAATGGAGACACACATCACCCTATTCACTAAGAATTAAGTATGCAAGGGGAGGGAAGTCAAAATTAATCATTATCATGCAGGGTTGTTATACTGCTGGTGGTGTGTAAGGGACGCTCTCTCTCTTACACATCGCCAGCAGTTTGACAACCCTGCGTTCTAAGCACATCCTCTCTGCTCCTCTACCTTCCTAGTGGGGGAGTGAAGAGGATCCGCTCCGACTTAGTACCACAAACCGCAAACTCCCTCACCCTTTCAGTGCCAACACCCGTGTGACATACAAACGATTAGGCCCCAGGTGAGAAGCAATGTGTGTCTACAGTGTGTCTAGAATTCATAACCATAATTGGTGTCCCCTTTGTGGACTCCTCTTTGCATGAACCATTCCTTACTAAACTGTGTATCATTTAATTTAATATAGCACTCCAAGAATAGAATAATAAGAACATTAATGGTAAACTGCCATACCTCTCATTAAAGACTCGGATGTTTACAGATCACAAAGTCATTTACTAAATCCCCTGCGTTGCAGAAATGAATGAAGAAATCCATCGATCTCAGACCAAAATCAACTTGTCATACGAGTACATAAACACCTACGTGGGCGAGCAACTACACTGTAGGGTCAGGAGCTACTGAGAGCCAATGTGACTTCACCAAGTTGTACCTAAGTAGGAGTCCAACAGACAGCAGTAAGGTATTTCTATACATCCACTGAGATGTGAGATCACTACTCAGCCATGCAGGTCTGCTGTACAGTGAACTCCTACTTAGGTACGTCCTTCACTTCCACACAATAAATTAAATATTCTTGACTGCTGTGTGGACTATTACCTTGGTAAGTTCTTCTACAAGACACAGTAATTATATAAATATATACGCCTGACTGCTGTATGGACTCCTACCTAGGTAAGTGCTTCTGTCACACACAGTAATTATATAGATACACCTGACTGCTGTATGATGGACTCCTACCTAGGTAAGTGCTTCTGTTACACACAGTAATCATACAGATACACCTGACTGCTGTGTGATGGACTCCTACCTAGGTAAGTGCTTCTGTTACACACAGTAATTATATATATACACCTGACTGCTGTATGATGGACTCCTACCTAGGTAAGTGCTTCTGTTACACACAGTAATTATATAGATACACCCGACTGCTGTATGGTGGACTCCTACCTAGGTAAGTGCTTCTGTCACACACAGTAATTATATAGATACACCTGACTGCTGTATGATGGACTCCTACCTAGGTAAGTGCTTCTGTTACACACAGTAATTATATAGATACACCTGACTGCTGTATGACGGACTCCTATCTAGGTAAGTGCTTCTGTTACACACAGTAATTATATAGATACACCTGACTGCTGTATGATGGACTCCTACCTAGGTAAGTGCTTCTGTTACACACAGTAATTATATAGATACACCTGACTGCTGTATGGACTCCTACCTAGGTAAGTGCTTCTGTTACACACAGTAATTATATAGATACACCTGACTGCTGTATGACGGACTCCTATCTAGGTAAGTGCTTCTGTTACACACAGTAATTATATAGATACACCTGACTGCTGTATGACGGACTCCTATCTAGGTAAGTGCTTCTGTTACACACAGTAATTATATAGATACACCTGACTGCTGTATGACGGACTCCTATCTAGGTAAGTGCTTCTGTTACACACAGTAATTATATAGATACACCTGACTGCTGTATGGACTCCTACCTAGGTAAATGCTTCTGTTACACAGTAATTATATAGATACACCTGACTGCTGTATGATGGACTCCTACCTAGGTAAGTGCTTCTGTTACACACAGTAATTATATAGATACACCTGACTGCTGTATGGACTCCTACCTAGGTAAATGCTTCTGTTACACAGTAATTATATAGATACACCTGACTGCTGTATGATGGACTCCTACCTAGATAAGTGCTTCTGTTACACACAGTAATTATATAGATACACCTGACTGCTGCATGATGGACTCCTACCTAGGTAAGTGCTTCTGTTACACACAGTAATTATATAGATACACCTGACTGCTGTATGGACTCCTACCTAGGTAAGTGCTTCTGTTACACACAGTAATTATATAGATACACATAACTGCTATATGATGGACTCCTACCTAGGTAAGTGCTTCTGTTACACACAGTAATTATATAGATACACCTGACTGCTGCATGATGGACTCCTACCTAGGTAAGTCCTTCTGTTACACACAGTAATTATATAGATACACCTGACTTCTGTGTGATGGACTCCTACCTAGGTAAGTCCTTCTGTTACACACAGTAATTATATAGATACACCTGACTTCTGCGTGATGGACTCCTACCTAGGTAAGTGCTTCTGTTACACACAGTAATTATACAGATACACCTGACTGCTGTATGATGGACTCCTACCTAGGTAAGTCCTTCTGTTACACACAGTAATTATATAGATACGCCTGACTGCTGTATGATGGACTCCTACCTAGGTAAGTGCTTCTGTTACACACAGTAATTATATAGATACACCTGACTGCTGTATGATGGACTCCTACCTAGGTAAGTGCTTCTGTTACACACAGTAATTATATACATACACCTGACTGCTGTATGATGGACTCCTACCTAGGTAAGTGCTTCTGTTACACACAGTAATTATACAGATACACCTGACTGCTGTATGATGGACTCCTACCTAGGTAAGTGCTTCTGTTACAACACAGTAATTATACAGATACACCTGACTGCTGTATGATGGACTCCTACCTAGGTAAGTGCTTCTGTTACACACAGTAATTATATAGATATACCTGACTGCTGTATGATGGACTCCTACCTAGGTAAGTGCTTCTGTTACACATAGTAATTATATAGATACACCTGACTGCTGTGTGATGGACTCCTACCTAGGTAAGTTCTTCTGTTACACACAGTAATTATATAGATACACCTGACTGCTGTATGATGGACTCCTACCTAGGTAAGTGCTTCTATTACACACAGTAATTATATAGATATACCTGACTGCTGTATGATGGACTCCTATCTAGGTAAGTGCTTCTGTTACACACAGTAATTATATAGATACATCTGACTGCTGTATGATGGACTCCTACCTAGATAAGTCCTTCTGTTACACACAGTAATTATATAGATACACCGACTGCTGTGTGATGGACTCCTACCTAGGTAAGTCCTTCTGTTACACACAGTAATTATACAGATACACCTGACTGCTGTGTGATGGACTCCTACCTAGGTAAGTGCTTCTGTTACACACAGTAATTATATACATACACCTGACTACTGTATGATTGACTCCTACGATTGTAAATCCATATTCTTATATCATTTAATAACTCAATCACATAATCAGCACATTCAAACAAAGTAACAAAGGAATCAGACAAAATAAAAGGATTAAAAATTTTGAAAACCAGGATTTTATATTATTTCTTTTTATAATTTATTCTGGTTAGACAACATATCATTTAAACAATTGTTAAACTCTAGTGCCACAGGGGTATGGAGCACATTGCAGGACAACGCATTGCACCCCCTCTGGCTATGCAAGAAGATTAATATGTAAGATCAGTATCTGCTTTAAAACAAAAGAGAGAGATGAGAATTCTTAGATTCATTTTTTTAACTTTTAGTGAGATTTTGATCCAAATAAACTGCATCATAGGGGACATAGGCAATTTCCTAAAACTGAAATTGATTTCTATGGGGATTTAACCCTTTGAGTGCCCGACGGGTATCCAACACATTGGGTTAACCCCTCAAATACTAGAGGTGTCTCCAATGTATTGCATTTCAATGAATTAGAGACCTCTTTACCATTGATGGAGTTAAAAGCCACATTTAAATCAATGCCAGTTTTGATTTCCCCCTATGTTGCTATTAGTGCAGTCGGTATGCACTAAAATTTCTCTATCTTTTTCTTCTGCTTTCAGCCCTGTGTGTTTAGTAGACTGGTCGCAAGTGAAGTAATAGGTAATTCCTCAAACCTTATGTTCCGCAGCAAGTGCTATGTGGCTGCATGCAAGACACCTCCTCATTACAGGAGCAGTACATATTTGGGAAAATAAAGTATTGTTGTGCTTTACTCAACAGGAAGTACCCCACCACAGCAGGGAGATGCTTTATTGAAAGTAATTACCATGTATGTTGTCACCTGGTGGGAGATCACTAAAGTGTGATAAAGAGGCGATAAAGTGGAGGTCCCTTCTCCCAGTGTGATAAACTAGGTTATCCTATGAAGCCCATGCACTAAGATCTTTCAAACACTAGAGTTTTAGTGCATAGGCTCCATGGAATAACATAAGATCTGGAGAGTTTATCACACTGCAAAATTAATCTCCACTTATCTCCTTTACATCTCACATTAGTGCATTTCACCCACCTGGTCTCCACACAATTATTCTCTTGAGTGCTATGAGAGACGCGAGTCATTGACTACAGCTATACATAAAACGCAATTAACAGCTAGGTCTATAACTTTAGAATGACAATTTCCAGCAGGGGGCATACTGTTGTTTTACTCTTAAAAGTAAAACCTTCCAAGGAGTGTTTTTCTTTTTCCACAACAACATATTATGAGTTTCATTTTAAAGTATCAGTAATCAGATGGATAGTTGGGGGCTTTATTGTCTGATTAAACCATCATCATCCATGGGGTGTGTGAGTGTGAGAGAGAGAGAGCGGAGAGAGAGAGAGAGAGAGAGAGAGAGAGAGAGAGAGAGAGAGAGAGAGAGAGAGAGAAGAGAGAGAAGAGAGAGAAGAGAGAGAAGAGAGAGAAGAGAGAGAAGAGAGAGAGAGAGGAGAGAGAGAGAGAGAGAGAGAGAGAGAGAGAGAAGAGAGAGAGAGAGGAGAAGAGGGGAGAGAGGGGAGAGAGAGGGGGGAGAGAGGGGAGAGAGAGAGGGAGAGAGAGAGAGAGAGAGAGAGAGAGAGAGAGAGAGAGAGAGAGAGAGGAGAGAGAGAGAGAGGAGAAGAGGGGAGAGAGAGAGGAGAAGAGGGAGAGAGAGAGGAGAAGAGGGAGAGAGAGAGGAGAAGAGGGGAGAGAGGGGAGAGAGAGGGGGGAGAGAGGGGAGAGAGAGGAGGAAGAGGGGAGAGAGAGGGGAGAGAGAGGGGAGAGAGAGAGAGAGGGGAGAGAGAGGGGAGAGAGAGGGGAGAGAGAGAGGAGAGAGAGGGGAGAGAGAGGGGAGAGAGAGGGGAGAGAGAGGGGAGAGAGAGAAGAGAGAGAGAAGAGAGAGAGAAGAGAGAGAAAATAGATAGAGGTGTGTGTGAGAGACAGAGAGAGCGCAGAGATAAGTGTGTATGTGAGAGAGAAGACATGGAGTTGTGTGCGGGTGTGTCTGCTCAGAGTGACCCCAGTTTTTCTATGAAGACAAAACAAATGTAAGAAATTAGTAGTTTATACTATATACTAATGGAAGTGAATATGCATGGTATGCTGGCACTCAAGGATTAAATGTCATTCTGGGGTGAACCAGAAATAAACTGTGTCATTAAATTTCTTGAGAAATCACCTATAAAATGTTATTTGCGCCCCCCAAAAATTAAATAAACCTATATTTCGTGTTACGGGTGCCATGGGGGGAAAACACTAAGATCCACTGGGCTAATCTAATACATATCAGGACTGCTCCAAGACACAGCTGTCTAGACAGGACCAATCTACTGCAAACTTCCACTGACCCTTACATACCAACTGCAAAACCACAGGCAGATAAAGAACTTCTGGAGCAAAATAACTGCACCATAGGGGTAATAAAAATTCCCCTTGATTTAAAGGGGCCTTTTAAAGCCCTTAAATGCTACGTTTCCAGCTTTCAATGGGTTAACTCACTGAGTGCCAGTGGGGTACGAAAAAGGGTTAAAGTCTCAGTTTAAATCATATAAATTTGGGAAATGTTATTCTATTCTTATCAGTTTGAAGAGATTTAAAAGGCAATTAACATGGAGAAAAAAAACATGTTAAAACTTACTAGTAAATCAGTACTACTCGCACCTCTGGTAGTGTCTTCATTGTATCATCATCATTACAGATGTACAGCTCTCAGTGTACAGAGCTGTGAGCTTCTGACAGAAGCTGATGATTCCTATTGGCTGCTGCTACATCACACCCACCCACACAGCCAATAAGAATGAGACAGACAAGCTAGTCATGCTTCAGCAGCATCAATAACAGTACAAAGTATATTAGTGTACAGCACAACCAGCCCTGACAGTAGTACGTTTTGAACACACTGCCAGCGGTGGAGTAGCAGTGGCAACCCAATTATTCATAACAAGCTGCACCAGACCAAGATACAATGTAAACATGTTATTTCTTACTCAAAAAATGGAACACAGACACTAGGGCAGCACAGTCTCACGCGTTTCGCACCACAGTGATTACTAATAGACTAACTTCACATATAACATTACGTTATATGTGAAGTTAGTCTATGAGTGAGCACTCTTGTGTGAAACGCGTGAGACTGTGATGCCCTAGTGTCTGTTTTCCATTTTTTGAATAAAGAAAGTGATTTTAATGGAAAACATTTGAGTGCAGTGGATTTCTCTTCAATTCCACTAGAGGTGGCAACCTCATTCTTATTCTCTGCCAGAAAGGTCCTTTTAAACTCAATGGGTTATTTTATTACACCCCTATAGTGAAGTTGGTTTGCTCCAGAGTTTCTCCAGTTTTCTTTTGTGCGTATGGCCTCATAAATCTACCAACTGTAGAAATATGCATTGGCGCATGTATACCGTAACATGGCATACCCTCTCCTGTTTCTGGGCACCAATCTTTAGGTTCTACGTTGTGAATCAAGTTTATCCCTTAACGACATGTGACGTACTATGACCGTCACGGTCCTTGAAATACTCAAGGACCGATGACGGTCATAGTACGTCACGTACTTTTTACTTACAGTGCTCTACCGGGAGCGCTGTAAGTAAAAATAGGGCCTGAAATTGACCACTCCAACATCGGAGCGATCTCTATCAGGCCCCCATAGTGACGCGCCGATACACGCGACAGGTCACGTGTACCGGCGCATCCAAGTGGTCCTATGCGGTCCTTATGGGACAGAAACGTCCCAGGACCGCCGGTCGTTAAGGGGTTAAAGGGATAGTAATGTTTCATAATAAAAGCAGCTCTAATTAATCATCATAGTATTTGGACTTTGGAGAGTGTTATTTCAATTCTGTCAGAGTTATAGTACAAGAGTAATTCAATGACAAAGTATCCCCCTCCCGCCCCTTTTACTGATGTAACACTGCTCAGCCAGATCAGAAGGGGGGTGCCCAGGTAGACTGCAGAGAGGGACAATCTTCAATTAAGATAAGGAAAAAACCTGAAAAACTTGTCAAGGGGGACAGGGCTTTCATTGTTCTCATAGGAAAAAGATTGTCCCCTTCTGTTATCTGTCTGGTCTATGGACTGCATTCCACATCTGAGAAGAGATGGCTTACACTAGGTAAAAGGGGCAGGAGGGGAAACTTTGCTTGTGAATATCTCTCAAACCATAAAGGCTTGAGAGATAAGACTTGTATCGTTCATGTTTTTTTAATGCCTACAAAATAAAGTCAAGATAAAACAAAGTATTACTATCCCTTTAAGATGATTAAATGCGGGACACAGTCAAGCAGAGAGACCAGTTCAGTCCGTATGCTTTCAGCTGAAGACCATAAACCATCAGTATGCTGAGAGCAATCCTGTGCTTATTATTACCCCATGAATTACTGCATTTCAACTTGAAACTAAAACATTTGGTGATCCATCTATAACACAACTGCAATAAATTCCTAGATCAAAATCAAGTTTACCACTACAGAGAACTACAACACAGAAGGCCACACATGGCAGTCTTCACGATGGAAAATCCCATTTCTGCCACCAGTGTCTAAGATGACTATAGTTGTCACAAAGTTGGCCAAGTTTAAAACACTCAATAGGTGACCGACTTGTAGCAACAGCTTAGAGTCATCCCTGGGACACATAACATTAACTGTCAAAGAGATGTAAATATGAGCAACTCCAACCGTATTACATGCAATTTTCAATTCTTAAAACACAGATACAGGACCATGTATCTATCAGGCCTGACCAAGCTAGAGTAAGTGCTTATACAATTTGTCCTCAAATTTCTTAGTAAGAGAAATAAGGCAACCTTCAAAGAAAGATGCAGTTGTCCCAATGGGATGAGCCTGGATGTGATGATGTAATGTGTCAATAAAGATATTCCCCTGAATGTCCTGTGTACAGTGCAACTAAAAGACAGAAACCCAACGAGCTTCAACCCGCAAACGATCCACGTTCTGTTCCATCACGGCTCTTCAGTCTCCTGCAGGTCTCAGACAGCAGGATGGTGACCCTTGTTCTTGCTGATTAACCCACAGGAGCCAGTCACATGATCAGGCATTGTTCTCCACTAGCATTTCCGGGATTGGACATGTTCAATCCGTCAAGGTCAAAGTTGAGGCCAGGAGGCTGATGATTAAAAATCACATGTCATAAAGCGGTGAACATTTTATGGACCAGAGAGCAATGCAATACATAACCCTTTGGTCCTTAATGGGGCAGTAAACTATGAACAAAGCATCTATTGTTGGGCTTTTCCCACTGTCGGGAGCAGATCATTCAGATTGTTTTTATATGGAACCGTTAGCCACAGTGTCACATGTGAGGTTATGCAGGAAGATGTTATAAAGTGGAGATAACTTCTCCAATTCCTATGTTATTCTATGGAGCCAATGTACTAAGATCTCTCCCACTTGAGAAATCTTAGTGCATTGGCTCCAAACAATAACACAGGACTTGGAGAAGTGATATCACTGGAGAAGTCATCACTACTTTGGACACTAGAGTGTTATGCACTAAAGAGTGATAGACAGTTATTTTATTGCATTCTATGGGGAAATTTAAGTCACTGGCTACAGTTCTCCACGAAAACAGCTTCACCACTTGTAAAAAGTTTAATCTGTAATAACCTTTAAATAAAGGAACTAGCAGTGGGATTATCCATTCCTTAATCAGTAGAAAAAAATTTTATATTTTTTCATTTAAACTTTTCTTATCTATTAAGAAGGGCAATGGGGGTATAGGTGCTAGTAAGCAACAAAATTAGCTATTCTGCCAAAATTCCCAAATCTGCTCGCCCAAGGGGCAGAGAAGCAATCCCTTATTTAATAAATAAAGGGATAGTAACCCTTTTATTTTTACTTTTGTATATTCTGCAAGTGAATAAAATGGAGGGCCACTTTAAGGCCCAGTACTTACAGAATCTCCGGCCAGTTCCTTGGGTGGGTGTCCCAGTTCTTGAAGCTGAGAAAGAGAAGGAGAACATTTACTAATCAACCCTTACAATTATTAATCCTTTAAGGACCAGACAGAGGTGCACTGCACAACCACCTGGTCTCTTAACCCTTCGAATGCCTGAGGAACGTGCAACGCATTGCTACACCCCTGGGGCACACAAGGGGTTCCGGAAGAGCAAGAGGAAAAATTGCTCTGTTTTTTTTATTCCCCACGGATGCTAGAAAAGCTAGCATTTCAAGGGTTAAACAATTGTATATATCATTACTTAAAAGGGATAGTAATGTCCCAGAACATGTTTTTATCATTTTGTAGGCCGAGTTTAATGCAAAAATGGTCTACCAAGTGTGCTTTCAATGCAGTCATTCTGTTTAAATAACGCGATTGCGGCTCTGCTGCAGAGCCTCCGTGTCGTTAAACTTTGAATGAAGGTATCTCACAAACCATAGCGGTTTGAGAGATACTTTTGTTTGCATTAACCCCTTAGTGACCGGCCATGGCCAGCACTTAATGACGGGGTTTTTATTTTCGGCATTCTGCCGAATAACTTCCTGGACGTACATGTACGTCCTCTGTCACTAAGTGACAGTTTCTTCGGGACGGACATGTACATCCATTGTCGGCATGGGGTTAAACTCAGCGTTTTAATCCCTTCAAAATGATAAAAACATGTTCTGGCACATTACTATCCCTTTAATGGTACACCAGAATTGCAGGCACAGATAAATGCATTTACCTAAAAGACAGTATCACTTTAAAAGGAATACCAATACCTAAAATGAAATTGGTGGATGTACCGGTACCTATCGGGGACTTTCAGCTAGCATCTGTAAACATGATTTTATAAGAGATCTCTAAAAAACAATCAGAAACTTGCATTTAACCCTTTGAGTGCCAGAGTAGTACGGAATTCATTGCTGGCACTCAGAGGGTTAATGTACACTGTCCTATGCTTAAGCTATTTGGTTAATTTTATTTGTGCTGTTACCTTATCTCCTCCCTTTACAAACAATACATCACTAGCACTTCTAAGACACCTATCAAGCTTGCTATGGTAAGTGGATTCAGAGAACCCTGTGGAAGAGAGAAATGGCTGCCCCCACAGATAATATATATAAAACTAAATTTTAGGCCTCAGAAACATAAGTTGTACACATTCTAACATGAAATACAAGCAAAAGCCATCTTTATTGCATAATTTTTTATGGAATTGATATCTGTAATTTGCTTGTTTTTAGGCTCTTTTTGGTACCTTCTAATAGATGATTCTCTCAATGCTTATCATTCTCTACTTGCACAGTATGTTCTTTAACCTTTATTTCTGTAAATGTCAGTTTTGATCAATAAAGCTCTTGAATACAAAAAAAAATAAAATCAATTGGCTTTTCCAACTGGCAAAGATAAAATGAAATACAAAGTATTTAAATGTACATAAGCCTCGGTTACATTTTTAGGAGCGTCCCCTTAAATTGGCTCTAAACCAGACAGTGTACCTGCTGCATAAGATCCATCACTGCCTCGAATCGAGCTGTCTCGCTTTCCACCTGCTCCATCTCAAACTGCTGGCAGATCTTGCCCATCAGGTTGTGTTGTTCCTGGTACTTGCGGTATTCCTCTGCAGGAAGGGTCTCTCTGTGCGTCCGGAGCCATTCTGGGTACTGAAGAAAAGGGGAGGGGAAAGTTTAAAATGAGTATGACTATTTCCTAATGATCTTTACTTTTTAAATAGTGTGGATATAACAACACATGTTATACGAGCATGCTTTGTACATCTCGGCTGTCAAAACGGAGACTTAACAATGTCCCCGTTTAAAATGTCACCTTTTAACATCCAGAACTGTACAGGAAGTTCCCTTTTTAAAGAGATAGTAACATCCAAAAAAAGTAATTTGTTATAATGCATGGCATATTTTAAATAGATTTAAAAGTTTCACCCTCCCACACCTTTCTATTACGTCAGCCATAGTTCCCTCAGATCCCAAAGTCAGCATGGACGGGTTACAATGAGGGACACTATTGTGCCAGTATAAGGCAAACCCTGCTCCCCCTTAACAGGGGCGGGAGGGCGAAACATTTAAAGGGATAGTAATGTTCCATAATAAAAGCAGCTCTAATTAATCATCATAGTATTTGGACTTTGGAGAGTGTAATTTCAATTCTGTCAGAGTTGTAGTTCAAGAGTAATTCAATGACAAAGTATCCCCCTCCCGCCCCTTTTACTGATTTAACACTGCTCAGCCAGATCAGAAGGGAGGTGCCCAGGTAGACTGCAGAGAGGGACAATCTTCAATTAAGATAAGGGAAAAACCTGAAAAGCTTGTCAAGGGGGGCAGGGCCTTCATTGTTCTCATAGGAAGAAGATTGTCCCCTGCTGTTCTCTGTCTGGTCTATGGACTGGATTCCACATCTGAGAAGAGATGGCTTACACTAGGTAAAAGGGGCGGGAGGGGAAACTTTGCTTGTGAATATCTCTCAAACCATAAAGGTTTGAGAAATAAGACTGATCATTCTTCATGTTTTTTTTAATGCCTACAAAATAAAGATAAAACGAAGTATTACTATCACTTTAAATCAATTTTCAAGAAGATTACAAAGTTACCGCCATTAAGAAGGACACAATGCATTATACAAAAATACAATGAACAATTCAACGTGTGCTTATAACTTTATAGCCCTTTAAAGTGGAACATTCATTTAGATTAACGTGCACCCCAAATCATTGTTCACATAGTGATAAGCACATCATTCCTAGTATTATCCTGAATAGCTTTATTGAGAAATGCAACTTGTTCTGAG
Organism: Rhinophrynus dorsalis; assembly: GCA_037306005.1. NCBI lineage: Eukaryota > Metazoa > Chordata > Amphibia > Anura > Rhinophrynidae > Rhinophrynus > Rhinophrynus dorsalis. Next base: position 13,692,827 of record CM074728.1, read on the forward strand.
ACTCACAAGCAGGCATCTTGTTGTAGCGGCACCTGAGCCACCAGTCCCTTCCTGTACCTTAAGGTACAATTAAACTCCCTCCTCACCAATCCTAGGGGAGACCAGGACTGACAAGGCAGACTCACAGTTGACTCTTCGACAAGATGTCTGCGCTAATGCCCGCTTCTGAGTCTCGGAACAAGTAGGATTTCTCAAAAATGCCGGACTTACTCTAGTATTGATATGCGTAACGCTATGTGCATAATGATTTGGGGGGCACTTTAATCTGAGTAAAAGTTCCTCTTTAAAGAGACATTTTCAATTCTTACCTTTTCTGTGATGTCTTTGAGGGACGGGTAGAGAATGTCCTTGGAAAGAAGGTTCTGCATAATGTTCTGCATGAGAGGTAGAATGTTACCTTCCCCATCTCCATCATCCAGACCTAGGCCCTCCATTGCCTTGGCCAGCTGCTCTTCCGACAAACTGGAGTTCTGCATAAGAGAACAGTGACGTGCAGTTCTTCAGGGAGAAGTGCAAAAATCTCACATTGTACCACAACTTCTCCGCTCTAAAGCACTCTAAACTCCAGGTGGTTTATGAACTGAAGTGCAATAAAGGTTAGATAAGCTCTCCAGTTCCTAGGTTATTCTATGGAACATATTTTTATGACAGAGTCTATAAGAGACATAGAATGACATATTATGGTCAGAAAATCCTAAAGACCCCTAATAATTTTGCCCTTGTGCCTTTGCTCAAGAGATAATATATTCAAATCAGTCCTGGAAGTCATGTCGATGGAAGCAGACATGTCAGTTGTTAATAGGACCACTGGACCTCAAAATCTCCTTGCTGCACATAGTAATCTCAAAGCTTTAAAGGGATAGTAGTGTTTCATAATAAAAGCAGCTCTAATTAATCATCATAGTATTTGGACTTTGGAGAGTGTTATTTCAATTCTGTCAGAGTTGTAGTACAAGAGTAATTCAATGACAAATTATCCCCCTCCCGCCCCTTTTACTGATTTAACACTGCTCAGCCAGATCAGAAGGGAGGTGCCCAGGTAGACTGCAGAGAGGGTCAATCTTCAATTAAGATAAGGGGAAAACCTGAAAAACTTGTCAAGGGGGGCAGGGCTTTCATTGTTCTCATAGGAAGTAGATTGTCCCCTTCTGTTATCTGTCTGGTCTATGGACTGGATTCCACATCTGAGAAGAGATGGCTTACACTAGGTAAAAGGGGCGGGAGAGGGAAACTTTGCTTGTGAATATCTCATAAACCATAAAGTTTTGAGAGATAAGACTGATATCGTTCTTCATGTTTTTTTAATGCCTACAATATAAAATAAGGATAAACAAAGTATTACTATCCCTTTAAGCCCTTGACTGTCAGAGACATACACATTAACACAGTAGAAAAGGGTGGAGGTAAAAAAGAACAAAGACGTGTCAGTTTAGTGCAGCCCATGCCATATAATTCTTGTTGATCCAAACAAAGGCAAAAAAAAAAAAAAAAAAAAACGAAATAAACAAAAACACTGTCCCAGCAGAAGGACTAGACATGTTTTACATATTATATAATTATACTAGTTGAACAGCCCGTTACACGGGCCACAGTGCCACTGCAACCCGGTCGCGGGGCAGCCACGCGCAGTGGAGACTGCCCGCGCCACGGCTGATACAGAGCTGGACGCTGGAGCGCCCAGCTCTGTATCAGCCGCTGCACGGGCAGTCTCTACTGCGCATGACTGCAGCACGTGCAGCAGTGTGTACTGCGCATGTTGTGGCGTTACACACGATTTAGCAAATTATTATATAGGATATATTAATTTATAAAACTGTTCTTTTGAATTTAGTCTTTACCCAAGACTGAAACGATTGGTTAACTATGTGAAAATAAAACTAAGAGGGTGGCCAACGCATTGCATCAAAGGCATTGCATACCGCTGGCGTTCAAAGAATATAGAGGGATCCATTCAGTATAGCAAGACAGTCATGCTCACCTGCAATTCATCTGCATTTTTTGCCAGTCCTGAGAGCGTCTCCTTCAGACAGGAAGTAAATTCTTGCTGGGACGTTTCATCACTTCCTGCAGGAGGAAATCGTGCTGTATTACATAAAGGGACATATGTTCAAATAAACAGAGGAGCAATCTTGGGACAAACAAACGTACCGTACAGGACAAATAAAAACTTTGCTAATCACTATGGCTTTCACTGGGGCTTTTCACTGCTTGAATGCAGAGATGGTGTATTGTTTATATCACCTCTGTAGAAAAGGATATTGCTGACCTACGGTGCCTTTAAAATGGGTGTCTATTGGCCAGGGCCGGCCCAAGACATTGTGCTGCCTGGGTCCAAGGATGAAATGCTGCCCCTCCCCTCAACACACCAAAACAACGCCCACCAAAACACGCCACATCCTTGATTATATTAACCCCTCTTTGTACCTCTCTTTTCCCCCCTCTCTTTTCGACCCTTGTGCCTCTCTCTTTTCCCCCCTCTCTTTTCGACCCTTGTGCCTTTCTCTTTTCCCCCCTCTCTTTTCGACCCTTGTGCCTCTCTCTTTCCCCCCCCCCCTTGCCTGTTTCTATTCTCCTTCGCTCCCTCTCTTCTCTGCTTGTTTGGCTCTTCTCCTGCTTTTTACTCAGTCTCCCCACTGCCCACACTGATGACAGCCGGGACCGTGTCACATGTGGAGACGCAGCGCGGTGCATGCTGGGATTTTCTTTGTCAGTCTGGGCGCCAGTTTTAAACTTGCCCTGGCCTCCGAACAGAGGAAGAAAATGGGCAGTGGGGAGACGCAGAGCACAAAACAACATGCCTTGGGGCGGCAAATTGCTTCCCCTGTCAGAGTACCACCTGGGTCCATTGCCCCACCGGGACCCATGTAAAGGCCGGCCCTGCTACTGCCTGGCATGAACACACCAAAATCCAGCTTTATTTATTTTTTTTTTTAACTAGCATCAATATATCAGGTGATGGTTTTGGCCGCTGGGATATTTACCAACTTTGCCTGCAGCTTCAGATAACTTCTGGAACTGCTCCACCAAGTGAGGTTCCTCTTCCGCCAGCTCCTTCATGGCCTTTTCAAACTCTTCCGTGGCCTGGGCTGCCAGTTCACTGTTAAACAGCTCCTGGAAGAACTTCTCCTGAGACGTGAAGAGGGCATCCTGATGGGACAGTGAGGAGAGACTGAGGTTGGACTGGGCGCTGCGGTCCTGCCCTGTCTGGAGAGACAACAGGATGGGGACTCACCTTGGCAACATCAGCAGCAGGCTTTTCAGACAAGGAAGAGTTTGTAGCTGAGTCTGATGTAGGAGGGGGTAGGCTGGTCTTCTCAAAATCATCAAGGGCACCTTCATAAAAGAGAGTTGCTTTATATTAGTACAGACGAAGTCAGGGCCGATTTAACCCTTTGAGTGCCAGAGGGGGTACGCAACATTTTGAACTTCCATTAAAACAGCTTCATAGAATACTGAGATTACACTGGAGTTTTTACACATATCTATGGCTTCACCTACTTATGAGACTGAACTGGGATATTTGAGATTTAGTATTTCTGACTGGGGTGTCACCGCCTTTCAATGGACCTGGGCAGCTCCCCGTTTTACTGTATTTCTTAGAAAAGAAAAGACACATAGGAAGAAGTGATAACATTCCAAAACGTAACCCTCAGTGACTGGAGTGGGGGGAATATAATTGTCCAGGTGGGTCTGCAGGGAGACTGGGGGGGGAAGCAGAGATTGTGCAGATGGGTCTGCGGGGAGGCTGGGGGACAGAGATTGGCCAGGTAAGTCTGCGGGGAGGCTGGGGGACAGAGAATGGCCAGGTAAGTCTGCAGGGAGGCTGGAGGACAGAGAATGGCCAGGTAAGTCTGCAGGGAGGCTGGAGGACAGAGAATGGCCAGGTAAGTCAGCGGGGAAGCTGGGGGGCAGAGACTGGCCAAGTAATTCTGCGGGGAGGCTGGGGGACAGACATTGGCCAGGTAAGTCTGCAGGGAGCCTGGGGGCAGTGACTGGCAAACTGTGTATGCAGAAATCAGGGAGTGGCCAGGTGGTACAGCAGGGAGGCTGGGGACATAGACTGTTAAGGCTTATCAGCAAGGAGGTTGGGTGCAGAGACTGGTAAGGCAGGATAGCAAGGAGGCTGGGTGCAGAGATTGGTAAGGCAATTCAGCAAGGAGTGCAGAGACTGGCCACCTGCAACAGCAGGGAGGATGGGGGCAGAGACTGCACAGAAGGGTCAGAGACTGCTTGAAATTGTCAACAGGGAGGCTAAGACATGGGAAACACCAGGTGATTCAGCAAGGAGTCTGGGTGCACGGGATGGCCAGGGGGGCCGGCTAGGGGCACGGGATGGCCAGGGGAGCCGGCAAGGGATGGCCAGGTGAGCCGGCAAGGGGCACGGGATGGCCAGGTGAGCCGGCAAGGGGCATGGGATGGCCAGGTGAGATGGCAAGGGGCACGGGATGGCCAGGTGAGCCGGCAAGGGGCATGAGATGGCCAGACAGTGATTTGGGGAAATGGGTCAAGCTATGGGATTCAGCAGAGTGCAGTGGAGAAATGGGTGCAGGTCCTGACCAATAACAGTGTTTACACAGTAAATAATACACAAGGAAATGTAGTTATGTTGAACACTGTGCAATGCCACATGCATTATTTATATCTACCAGCCTCTAAACAAACAGTACCTGTTGCTAGTCCCTTCCCCCCATTAAGACAAATATTTACCTGCAATCTGACAAGAAAACAAGCAAGCAATGCATTAGCACACAATGCCATGATATCTGCACCTCTGACTATAGAGAGATTGTATTGGTGCAGCGTATACTGGCACACATGGAGGCTAATATACTATGTATAATGGTGCAATTCTGGGGCAAACATACTGCACCATAGGGACAAATAAAAATTCCTGTTGACTTAATTGGGGCTTTGAAACCTAAGGTGCACTTGTTTGCATTACTTTTATGTTCCTCATCAAGTGGATGGTCTGCATTGAGTCGCTAATAAACAAACAATAAATAAACAATGCAAAAGTCCATCCAGCTGTTCCCACTTTAACATTTGCTGTATAGACAGACATGACACACCTAGGCAATAATATCGCTGCCACAAACCTCCCAACATTTCAAATGGCCAAAGAGGGACACTTGTGTTTCAGGTGGTGTTTCTAGGGGCGTGGCTGGTGGGCAGGGAATTTTTAGGTTACTTTGTGACCTATTGACACCTCTTTGTGTAACTGAATAAATGATTTAGAGCAAGACCACACAGTATTTTATTTACACAGATTCAATTACAAACACATATACTGAAGAATAAATAAACATTTATGTGAATTTCATTGCTGTGGAGCAATGTGATAGACTAATATATACACAACTCACTCTGATGTCCTAAAAAGAGGGACAACAGGGTAGAAAAGAGGGACAGGGGGGTTTGGGTCTGAAAGAGGGACACTTGGGAGGTACGCTGCCATTAGACTTGGTATTTATACTACAGCAGGTGCCACAGCCTACATATACAGCATACAGAATGCCAACCCTCAATAATTATATCAGTAACAACATCACCTCTTCCAGATCAGGGGAAAGCACCCTGTGCTTCAGCAACTGTTGTTGGACTACAACTCCCATCAGGCTCAGTATGCAGTAGTATCGACACTCCTCTAAGATCAGAGATGAACAACTTGTGAGTCTCCATATACTGCCGGACCACAACTCCCGTCATCCTCAGACAGCCATTGGGCTTTGTAGTCCAACAACGGGCTGAATACTAGAGAGTACTCCCATTCTCAGAGCTCTCTCCTGCCCATTATTCCCATCTTACTCTCCAACAAGTCATCCAGCTCCTTGTCCTCTTGCCCGGCTCCGGCCATTTTTCCCTATTTCCTGTTAACAGGGGCGTGGCTTACAGAGACAGACACCGTACCCACCCAATAGGAAGTAGAGCTTACTAAGGGCAAGAGAAGCCAATACGGGCGCAGCCATTTTTAAACGGCGAGTGTTAGTTAGTATGAGGAATGACATAGGAAACGTGTCAGAGACGAGATAATCACATGTGCCGAGCATGGTGCTAAGAGGGGACGCAGGTGTCACCTTAGAGGAGGGGTTAGGTTTCAAAGTCCATGGTTTGTAGGTTAGTGGACTCTTGTACTTTACATGGTAATCTTCAGAGCAAATGTCCTGGCACAATTTTTGGTGACCTGTGTCAAATCATAGATTATCAAGGTTTAAAGTGACCAGAAACCTCCTTTTATGAAGGACAGATTTGCTTTTATTTCTTAGTTATGCACAAAAATGTGTAAATCAGGACAGGCTCTTTTTATATGAAAATGACAGTAATATTCACGACTGGCTTATTCTCCAAATCAGTCTTTGAGATCCAGACACAACATAAGGGGACAATGGGCATCAATTGCAAGTTAAAAGGGAGATTTAATTAGGACATAAGTAGCTTAATTGCATTTAACAGAAGGACTTCCCTAGGCAGGTGCCATTAAAACAGCAGTCAGGTAAATATATTTTCTTTTTTTTTTGCATTGGAACTCTGCTATAGTCTATTACTTGACAGTTCTTGCATGGACATGGAACCACACAGTGCAGTAATCATACCTCCCAACAGTCCCTCTTTAGGAAGGACAGTTCCTCTGACACCCAGATCCCTGTATCCTATCCTAGTGTCCCTGTTTCTAGGAGATCAGACTGTGTGGTGTGTGCACATGTGTGGCACATTCAGGGAGACCACACATCCCGGAATGCTCAGGACTGTCCCTTATTGGGGGTTTGTGTCCCACGTCCCGGGTCACCCCCCACCGGGACAACAAAGAGTCCCGGAATGGAGCAACATGCACCAAGTCCAGCCAGCCAATGAAATGTATTTGCTGTATGGTCCTCATTGGCTGGCTCAGCCAGCCAATGAAGACCATATAGCACATACATTTCATTGGCTGGCTGGATTGGTGCATTGGAGACAGCTGGGATGGAGCAGGTATTCTGGCGCTGCAAGTGAGACCTGTGGCTGAGGCTTCCGTCGGAGCTCTCCATCTTTCTGAGGCTGACACAGAATTAGTTGGCACTATATATAAATAAAGAATAATAATCATCTCTGGGTTACAGCAAGAAGGTACAAATCCCCTATAATGTACGCTATGGGGAGCGCAAAGGGAGAATATTTCAGAATCTCAGGGGTGCAGAGTGTGCAGTCACACTGGAGCCGCTCAGCATCCAAGGGGGACCCATCTGCCCCAGGGTCCAATATCCAACAGGCTCTTATTAAGCCTCTGTTTCATTATTTTTGTGCTCGGGGCTTCCAGCAGAAGTCTTGTAGGAAGGGTATGAATGGAAACAATGTGCCCCCTCAGGCATGCTTGACCTGGGGCAAGATTCGACGAGGACACCATAGAGGGCTGATCTAATAACAATATATAAAAGAGGGCTGGGATGCCAAGGGGGAGGAGGCTACACTTGATATGCGCCCAGTGGGAGGGGCTGCTGCCCCTCCTAGGATGGCCCACAGGCCCTTCCACAAATTCAGGCCAAGACTTCCACTTTTGGTAGGGGCTTCCCGCAGAAGATGTGTAGGAAGGGTATGAATGGGAAGAATGTATGATTGCCTGCAGCCCCTCCCACAAATTCAAGCCAAGCCTTACACTTATTATAGGAGGCCCAAATAATATTTACACCAAGGCAACCCAATGAAAAGTTACACCACTACATGCACTAATCTGCCCATAGGGAATGTCCTGGGTGGGATGGACTCGGGTTACATTGGTGACACTTCATAACTTTTCCAGAGGCTTTAGTAACCATTAAACACAAATTTGTGCATGTGTATTCAGGGGCAATTGTCCTACCTAGGAACTCACAGGGTTTGATTCTAAATCTCAGGGTGAAGGGCCAAATTCACAAGGTGAGAGATTTTAATATGTCCAGGACTGGATTCACACCCCAGGCATGCCTACGCAAGGCAATCTGGGTGCCCTTAGCGCCACTATACCTCCCAAGTGTCCTTCATTAGGAAGGACAGTCCCTCTTTTAGACCCAAATCCCTCTTTCCAAACCTCGTGTCCATGTGTTTAGGAGATGAGACTGTGTGGTGTGTATAGAAGTGTATCACCCTGGTGTTCCTGTGTTTAGGAGATCAGACTGTGTGGTGTGTATAGAAGTGTATCACCCTGGTGTCCTTGCGTTTAGGTGATCAGACTGTGTGTTGTGTATAGAAGTGTATCACACTGGTGTCCTTGTGTTTAGGTGATCAGACTGTGTGGTGTGTATAGAAGTTTATCACTCTGGTGTCCCTGTGTTTAGGAGATCAGACTGTGTGGTGTGTGTATAGAAGTGTATCACCCTGGTGTCCCTGTGTTTAGGAGATCAGACTGTGTGGTGTGTATAGAAGTGTATCACCATGGTGTCCCTGTGTTTAGGAGATCAGACTGTGTGGTGTGTACAGAAGTGTATCACCCCGGTGTCCCTGTGTTTAGGAGATCAGACTGTGTGGTGTGTATATAGGTGTATCACCCCGGTGTCCCTGTGTTTAGGAGATCAGACTGTGTGGTGTGTATATAAGTGTATCACCCTGATGTCCCTGTGTTTAGGAGATCAGACTGTGTGGTGTGTATAGAAGTGTATCACCCTGATGTCCCTGTGTTTAGGAGATCAGACTGTGTGGTGTGTATAGAAGTGTATCACCCTGGTGTCCCTGTGTTTAGGAGATCAGACTGTGTGGTGTGTATATAAGTGTATTACCCTGGTGTCCCTGTGTTTAGGAGATCAGACTGTGTGGTGTGTATATATTGCTCCACAGCAATGAAATTCACATTTATTTTTTTGTATAAACTTCAGTATACATGTTTATGAATTAGTCATTGTAAATAAAATACTTTAGTCTTGTTATAAGTCATTGATTAGGTTACACAAAAAGGTGTCAATAGGTCATGAAACAGCCTAAAATTTCTCGGTAATTCCCCAACCACCAGCCACACCCCCAGCAACACAAGTGTCCCTCTCTGGCAATTTGAAACGTTGGAAGCTATGCTCCACCCATGACCACACCCCCACTCTTCACATGACCGCACCCACATTCCAATCCACTGTTTCCTGACACAAAAAATACCCTTGGCCATAGGGTTGCCACTTTTACTTAAAAAAAAAAAATACCGGCCAAGGCACTCCCTCCATAGACTTAACACTGGAAAGAAGCCAATTTTTTACCAGTCTGCCGGTAAAATACCGGCTGGGTGGCAACCTTACTTGGCCAGTAACAAGCAAAGTCCAAAAAAAAGGCTTCCACCCCATGGTTGCTAGGGAGTTCTCCAATGCATCACTTTGGAGCTCTCTCTAGCATCCAAAGGGTTAAATATTAGTGTTAAGGGGTATAAATGATTGAGATTGTGCTGGCCACACCCACAATTCAGAATGTGGGTGTGGCCAGCACATATTAGGTACCTCCCCTCAAAATGTAGTGCTCTTGGCACCTGTCTGCTCTGTCTATGGGGAAATCTGGCTCTGAGTGTGTATTACTACATGATTAACTGCTTCTTTGCTATTTGAGTTGCTGCCATTTCTACAATTAGTAAGACTTCCTTCTGGGTTTTTGTGTGTTCAAGTAATGAAGTTACAGAAATGTAGTGGATAATTGAGGACTGATTGACATACCTGGGAACTGGCCAGATCTGCCCTGGAAACTACAGTTTTCGCAGCTGATTATCAGTCTCCGGGTCAGACACCGATTCTAAGGTGATGGGGAGTTTCATAAGAAATGATGCCCATTTCTGCTCCTTCCCACCCTGTTTCTCCTAGGGTGACCACATTTCCAATCTGCCATTCCGGGACATGTGGTCACCCTAATCCACGGCTGTGGCTCCGTCCGGAGCTGACCATCTTTCTGAGGCTGACAAAGAGTAAGAGTTCCCCAGTGGGAACAGCCTCAGAAAGATGGCCAGCGCTGGCGGGAGCCTCAGCCGCGAAACTCACTCACAGCGCCAGCATACTTGCTCCATCCCAGCTGTCTCACATTCCCTCACACACACAGTTATATAGATTACTTATACATATTCCATCACACACACAGTTATATAGATTACTTATACACATTTCAACACACACACACACACACACACAGTTATATAGATTATTTATACACATTCCATCACACACACACAGTTAAATAGATTACTTATACACATTCCATCACACACACACGCACTCTCTGTTCTATAGATTACACATATACATTCCATCACATGTTCTCTATTCAATAGAATACATAATATATTCCATTACTCACACACACACACACTTTATTCTATAGATTACATACATACTGTACATTCCATCAGACACACTCTTTATTCTAGATTACATACTCATACATTATGCACACACCAGGGGAGGGCTGGCAACTTTTGGCCAGGGGGGCAAGTACAATTAAGTGGCCTATTTCTATTATCGCTCCAGCCCAATGTCCCAGCCCACCCCCTTTTGTTAATGTTACAGCTGGCATTAATGTTATGGATTAAGTCAAGTGATACCTCAGAGCTTATAACTGAAATGGTAGTACACAACTGATACCACAGAGCTGACAATTGAAATGGATCTACACTAGCGATACCACAGAGCTTATAACTGAAATAGATCTACACTAGTGATACCACAGAGCTTACAATTGAAATGGAGCTACAATACTCGTGTAGCTCCTTAAATTCTATTTACTCTATTTACAGCAGCAAATGGGAAATTGAGGGAGGCAGTGTATCACGGTTCCCGTGATTACCTGTCACTCTCTGCTGTGGCGTGTTCCTATTGGTAGTGCTTGCTATGCCCGCCCAGTATGGCCTTCTTATACCGGGCCTCTGGCACCTGTCATGTGCCCTTTCGTGGTGTTCCAGTACCAGTGCTTCCGTTGCTGTGTTCCTGCGTACCGATTTGGCTTGTCTGACTATTCTACTGGTTCCTGCTCCGTGTATGACCCGGCCTGGCTGACGTTCCTGCTCCGTAATTGATCCGGCTTGTCTGACACTCCTGCACCGTGTATGACCCGGCCTGGCTGACGTTCCTGCTCCGTGATTGATCCGGCTTGTCTGACACTCCTACACCGTTCCTGCTTCGTGACCGGCTTCCTGTGATCCTGTTTCAGCGAGATTTCGTCTATGTCGCTTGGCGACATCGTGAACTGTTATCTTGAGCAGTCTATGCTGACCTCCCACTTTACACTGGCAGTGCTGTGCTTGTTGCCTCCGTTTCAGAGCCTGTCCATTAACACTTGCAGTGCTGAGCTTGTTGCCTCCGTTACCGAGCCTATCCGGTAACAGTTGCAGTGCTTGTTGCCTCAGATATTGGGCCTATCCGTTAACACTTGCTGAGCTTGTTGCCTCCAATACCGAGCCTCTCCGTTAACACTTGTTGAGCTTGTTGCCTCCAATACCGAGCCTGTCCACTATACTTGCAGAGCAGTTGTGGCTTCCGTTACTCTGATACCGATAGCTCTTGCAATACACTCGCTCCAGTTACGCACCGGTAGGGTGCTATTGGCTCTGTATTACTGAAGACCACGTGGGAGCTCCAGCAGCTACAGCTCTGTGCTGAAGGAGGAGGCACTGAGCTCTCTTGCCTCTGGACCACCAGGGAAGAGGTAGGAAATGGACACTGGGGCAATGTGAGGGTAATATGGAGATTATGGGGGCAAGGTGAGGACAATATTGAGCTGAAGGGGGGCAATATGGAGCTGATGGAGGGCAATATGGAGCTGATGGGGGCAATGTGGAGCTGATTGAGGCAATGTGGATCTAATGGTGGCAAGTTGGAGCTAATGGGCGGCAATGTGACGATTGTGGGGGCAATGTGAGGGCAATATGGAGATTATGGGGGCAAGGTGAGGACAATATTGAGCTGAAGGGGGGCAATATGGAGCTGATGGAGGGCAATATGGAGCTGATGGGGGCAATGTGGAGCTGATGGGGGGCAATATGGAGCTGATTGAGGCAATGTGGAGCTAATGGTGGCAAGTTGGAGCTAATGGGGGGCAATGTGACGATTATGGGGGCAATGTGAGGGCAATATGGAGATGATGGGGGACAACATGGAGATTAGGAGCATTGTGAAGGTGTCCAGTGCAGATGGCCCGGGGGCGCTTCAGATTTCTGTGCCTACAGGCTTCTAAGATGTAAATCTGGCTCTGGTTGGGTTTGGATCATGATACCCACAACATACAGCTGCATATACAAAGATTATAGCCCTCTTTACCATCTCACTCACGGACTAAGTGAAAATGTAACGATAACCTTGGATGCTGTGCTGTCCAGGGCTGTCGTGCCGGTTTTCTCTCTCCAGATGTCGGTCACAAGTTAGGTAGCTGATCCGGTAACTGTACCATGAAGAGCTGGCATCACTGTAGAGGGAAACATAGACTGGAACCCTGGTGCTCCTGAATGGGGGTCAAAGTGGACCCTTTAAACCAGTCCCAAATGACTTCCATCTTTTATTGTAAAAATACAGCTCTGTTATAGCGACTCAAACGCATCACACTGGGCTGGGTACAAATGGAACACTGGGACACAATGGTAAAATAGCAAGGTACACAGTTAACAAAAGGGACAATGGATGCATAAACAAAGCACAATGGGGTTGTACATAATTGGATTATCTGATACAATGTGGCTGGGTATACAATAAGACAAAGGGCTAGGGCCAGGCACAGTGGACATACAATGGCTGGAATACCCAAAAGCATCTTTTGCCTAATTTAATCTTGCTGCTCCGAAAACTGACCAATCGGAGTGACAAGATACAGTGGCCAAGAACGTCAGGGCGGCCTCCCAGCCTATGAGGTTGCATCTGCTTGAACGGAGGCGACCAATCCCTGGGGCGCCTACTTTTCCCATGCAAAGTCTATGGGGGACCTTTAAACTAGTCATCCAAGGTGCTGGCCAATCAGCGGCAGGCCTACTTTTTAACCAAAATGTGGTCTTTTTCCTTCAGTCCTGCAGCCAGTCCCCTGGGAGGAATTAGAAAAACAAAAGTTGAACAGTTCTGGCCCAAACCAATTTCACCATAACAGGACAAATGAAAAATTCCATTTGTCTAAATAGGATCTTTAACCCCTTGAACGCTAGAGAGGTCTCAGATGCATCGCTTTGTAATGAGATGGAGACTTTCTATCACTTTTGGGTTGAATACCTCCATTTAACCTTTTGAATGCCAGAGGGGAACATAAAGGGTTAAATCTATGGTGCCACTGGTTTGCTCCAGAATGGTCCTAGCTCTGCTTATTGCAGGAACAAGCAAGCTTTGATTCTCCAGCTGTAGGGGGCTACATCTCTGTATGAGGATGTATAAAACATGGTCCCATCCCAAGCAAGAAGGAGTTAATCAGGGGATAAGAAGGGGTTCTTGAGTGTTTTAATCAGAAATTAATAAGGAGTAATGTGCATAAACATGTTTATTAGAAGCATTCTGTGCATGGTCTTCATTAGGTTACATTACGTTATGTTTTTCAAGGCCATGCAGCAATAATAAGTACTGATTTTTGCAGACTGCAGAACATGAAGTTGTGTTTACATTAACTCTCACAACCGCAGAATACGAGCTAGGCATGTAATGGTGACACTAACCGTATAATCTGATAGGTCAAAGCAAAATGATCAGGCTGTTAAAGAGGGTATAAAGAGTAGGGTGCTGTGGGGGCTTTTAAAGGGATAGTAATACTTGAAAATAATTTTATTTTATATTGTAGCCCTTAAAAAAAAAAACATTAAAAATTATTTGTCTTTTCTCCCAAACCTTTATGGTTTGGGAGATATTAGCAAGTGAAGTTTCCCCTGGAGTGACCTCACTGCTCTAGCTGTCAGATTTGAAATCCGGTCCGCAGACCGTCCGCGGTTCTTCAGCAGTGCCGAGATCACGATCTTTAAAAAGAATTTCTTCATTGGAATGGTCTACAAAGTGTGCTTGCAAGCCAGGCACACTTTGTAGACAGTTCCAATGAAGTAGTTCTTTTTAAAGATAGCAATCTCGGCTCTGCTAAAGAGCTGCCGGCTGATCTGTGGACCAGATTCCAAATCTGTCCACTAGATGGCAGACTTGGCTAAAACAGCCAGGAAAGGGGAGCTTTACTTTACTTGCTAATATCTCCCAAACCATAAAGGTTTGGGAGATAAGACTTATATCATTTTTAATGTTTTTTAAAGGGCTACAATATAACATTATTTTCAAGTATTACTATCCCTTTAAAGCAGAACTTTCAGGAAGTAATAAATCGCCCTTCAATAATTAAACATATGGCAACTAGCATCAGAATACGTGTATTACCTCTCTGCGCTGTCCGTCCCAGTCTCCTCAAAGACGTATTGCAGCGTGCCACAAGGTAACCGGAAGAACTGACGGTGCAGGCATATAGATGGAACTAACCTGGCCGTCAATCTCCGAAGATTAAGGATTTCATTACAATCTAGCACTGTACAGAGGTAATACATGTATTAGGATGCTAGTCGCCATATGTTTAATTATTGAAGGCCGACTTATTACTACCTGAAAGTTCAGCTTTAAGAGCCTCAACTGGAACAGGAAGGTGACGTCCGTGTGTCCAGACTGTGTGTACGTGCAAGATTGTATGGGCGGTGGTCAGATCCATCAGGGGCTCTCCCATACGCGCTGAGATAATTCGATGAGAAGTATTATTATTATTATTATAAGCTCATTGAGTCTATCATTATCCTATATAATAATTTGCTAGGATGTTTGTCAGAAGCCATCATGCACTGCAGAGACTGCCTGAACGCACAGCATGCTGGGAGTTCTGTGCTGGGAGCATTCTGTGCTTTCGGGCAGTCTCTACAGTGCATGACTGCGTCGGCGGCAGGACACAGAGCAGGACTGGCCTCTTAACCCTTTGAATGCTAGATGGGTACGCAACGTATTGCGAAGTTTTAACATCACCCGGACCTTGGCCCGTATACACGGGCTTTTACACTAGTTGCTAATAAATCCTATAATACTGTGTGCGTCTCTTACTTTGGAATTCAAAAAAAAACCCTTGAAACAATCTCCCATCATCCCCAATCAGACACTGGCTGGAGGGCTAAAGGTTGCCAACTGTTGTCTCAAGTACTTCTACCTCTAAGGGGGCATCATGTATCTCTGTTTACTTCCAATGTAACAAACTGGGGCACTCCAACTATGAACAAACTTGTCATCACCAGCAGCCCTATCTTGGTTGTCATGAGATAAATGGCTAAATCACTGATTAAAAAGAACAATATAAACGTCAGAAAAATCACAGCGAACAGGATCTTTTTCAAGAAGGGTTTTTTTCTTAATATCCAGTCTATCACCTTTTGTAATATTTCCGTGCGAAACCAGTACACCAGACCAGCAACGGAAAACATGACACCCAGCCCAGCTGTCAACAGTGTCTTCCCCACGTCAATAGCAGATGACAGCCAACTACTGCCCACTCCTACAGCAGTTGTACCCATCATCTCCCCACTAGAAATACAACTCGTTCCTGGATTAATCGCACCCTCCTGTCCCACATCAGAAATATTCTCTATCCCTACATTTTTTTCACTATTCAACCCAGGTGTGTTATTTGAATTGGGGGCAATCTTTGAAATCACATTTTTCAGGCCTCCCAAAGCACCTCCCAAAGCACTTCCCAAAGCACCTCCCAAAGCACCTCCCAAAGCACCTCCCAAAGCACTTCCCAAAGCACTGATTTTGGCCAGAGCTATTGAAGCACCTACCAGGCTGGCCAAAGAAATCATAGCAACAGCCACAATATTTAATAATGGGGCAAATCCCTTTGTACCACCCCTACTGGACCCTTCAGAATTTGGAAATGCTGGAGATCCCTCATCATTATTAGCTGTGGGTTCATTACTGTCATTGTTATCTCCATCACTATCACGTGTTTCACGTCCTGGTTCATCGGGTATATCAATTTCTGGTGGCCTTGAACCATTATCTTCCGGTGACTCATTACCGTCGCACCCTGTATCTACAGACTCATCATTCCCTTCACTAAACTGTTTTTCCTCGTTCTCTGGGTTTGCAGTCCCTGTATTATCACAGTGGTCCAGTTTGCCATCTTTAATAGACTGGGCAGTTAGCGCTGCTCGAACAGACACCAAAATCCCTAAGAGATGTAGCGATTCATCATCTGCTGGAACAGAGCGGATGGCCGACAACCTCTCTGTCATTTGTTGCTGAAACCATCTCATGAAGTTCTCCTTCCCGCTGGTGTCACCACAATGGAATCTCACAGCCAACTGGGTCAATTCATTCACAACTTCTTCCTTCTCATCCTCTCGTTGCTGACACTGGCCTAGCTTACGCCTCCATTCTCCTGACACCTGTGAAAAAAAGCACAAGATGACAAAGGGGGAACAGACACTTGGGGCAGGAATCTAAAGTGATACAGTTCAGGAGCAAACCATCTGCATCATAGAGAGAGGAATAAAAATCCCCATAGAGTAAAATGGGGATTATAACCTCTTTGAATACTAGAATGGTTACCAGTGCAAGACTCTCTAGCATTCAAGCGGTTAAAACCCCATTAAAATGAATGGGAATTTTGAGAATAATTACTGTGCAGGGTTCAATATTAGCAAGCAAAATCAGAATGTCTGTCTTGTGGCTCAGTGGTTAGCACTGTTGCCTTGCAGCGCTGGGGTCCTGGGTTCAAATCCCACCAAGGACAACATCTGCAATGAGTTTGTATGTTCTCACTGTGTTTGCGTGGGTTTCCTCCGGGTACTCCGGTTTCCTCCCACACTCCAAAAAACATACTGATAGGTGAATTTAGATTGTGAGCCCCAATGGGGACAGGAACCAATATGAGTGTAAAGCGCTGCAGAATCTGTGTGCGCTATATAAATAAAGGATTATTATATTATTATTATTGATTGGCTCGACATTCTGCTGTTGCTGTTTTGATTCTTGAAAAATGTTTAACTTGCTATATTGATGGTCGCCCAGTAGATGGCAACATTTCAATAGGATACCATTGTGCAGTTGGTATGCTCCAAAATTACTCCACAAAGACAAGAGTGGAGCAATTCTGGGACAAAGCGACTGCACCCATAGGGGGCAATTAATAATTCCCATCGCTTGAAATGGGGCTTTTAAACCCGTGAATATTAAGTCAAAGCAATGCATTGGAGATCAATCTAAAATTCAAGGGCTTAAAAAGCCCCATTACAATCAATGGGAATTTGGGGAATTTATATTTTTTCCTGACGATTGCTCCACTTTGGACTTTGTGCATATAGCCAAAAAAACACTAAAAATAAATTATTGGGGTCCAGTCTACAACATGCACAATAATGTTAGAAACCAGTGTTTTAAATGCACTTAATAATAAAAACAGCTCTAATTAATCATCATAGTATTTGGACTTTGGAGAGTATTATTTCAATTCTGTCAGAGTTGTAGTTCAAGAGTAATTCAATGACAAAGTATCCCCCTCCCGCCCCTTTTACTGATGTAACACTGTTCAGCCAGATCAGAAGGGAGGTGCCCAGGTAGACTGCAGAGAGGGACAATCTTCAATTAAGATAAGGGAAAAACCTGAAAAACGTGTCAAGGGGGGGAAGGGCTTTCATTGTTCTCATAGGAAGAAGATTGTCCCCTGCTGTTATCTGTCTAGTCTATGGACTGGATTCCACATCTGAGAAGAGATGGCTTACACTAGGTAAAAGGGGCGGGAGGGGGAAACTTTGCTTGTGAATATCTCTCAAACCATAAAGGTTTGAGAGATAAGACTTATATTGTTCTTCATGTTTTTTTAATGCCTACAAAATAAAATAAAGTTAAAATTAAGTATTACTATCCCTTTAAAGTGGCAATACAGGCTTATTATGAGGGAAAAACTTATGTTGTAGGGTTTTTCTTGACTGATAAATAGGAATAGCCTTACAATGTTTTCTCCATAATTAAATATTGTTAATAGTGCTGCATTCCATATAGTGGGTCCAACTCAACTCTAAAGGCTGTAATCCTTTTTGTGTGACCTTGAGGGGCTAAATGACATTGGCTGCATGCTGTTTCTTCTGGCTGCTGAGTGGTTGAATGTGCAGTGTCTGGGCAGCGACAACCTGCCTACATTCTGAAGCCCTGAGCGTACACATTTCCGAGCACATGTCCAGACCCAAGATGGTGTTTGAGTGTGAAGGAAATTTGTCCCTGTTTATACACCATACCACTCAGAAGGCCCATAGAAGGAAATAGCAGCTGATGTTAAGTTTCCCATGAAATACAGACTGATGAAGAAGAGAATTAGAAGGTAATTACTAGTTATTTAATTTCATTTATTTGATCATTTTTAAAATGGGAACAGGCCCTAAACAGTCTTATTTTTGATGGTTATATATGTGAATGCCTGTACCATCCTTTTAATATGCATTTACCCATTGCTTTTAAGTTGTATAAATCACACATCAGTATTAGGAATAGGAAATCCTGCACAACAACTTTTATTAACCCTTAGAGTGCTAGAGGGGTACGCAACACATTGCAAAGCAATGCGTTGCGTGCCCCTTTGGCACTCAAAGGGTTAAACTTGTTTAATCGTTTGAGGGTCAAAGGGGTATGTAGTTCATTTTCACCCTTCTGGCATACAAAGTAGTTTTAGACCTGTGCGCATCCTGTCCTACCCTTTACCCATTGTCTTTCCTTAATGGAGCAGGTAGTTTACATGATGAAAAATAGATGCAGTAGGTTCTTTCCCTCTGGGTAAAATAAGGGGCCTTAATTTCCAGGAACTTACAGCTAACACCAGATGGATCTCAGAGAGGGACAATCTTCATTGAGCAAAAGGAAAAACCTGTTAAGGGGGGGGCAGGGTTTTCCTTATGATCACAGTAAGAAGATTGTCCCTTGCTGTGATCTGTCCAGTCAAGTGACCAGATTCCACATCTGAGGGGAGGTGACTTACACTAGGTAAAAGGGGAGGGAGGGGCATACTTTATCATTCAATTACTCTTGTACTATAACTCTGACAGTATTGATATAACACTCTCTATGGCTTGTATACTACTGCTGTTTTTGTGGAACATTACTATCCCTTTAAAGAAGATTTGTAACACTCCCAGCACCCTTGTTTTACGCAATGAGAAAAGCACTATAAAATATATTTTTCATAATGAAACTTTGTTGCTCATTTAACCTTTTTAAGTTACAGAGGGGTGTGCAAGGCATTGTAAACCCTTAGAGAGCCAAGGGGTGTCAAACTGAATGCTTTGTACATCCCTCTAGCACTTAAAGGGTTACCAGTCCAAACCACAGATATTCTTCAGCTTTTACCACATGGCCTTCACTTCCTTTTCCATGTACCCCTCAGGGACACGACCGTGGAGTGAACTGGGCTGCCTTCCATCCCACCATGCCCCTCATCGTGTCTGGTGCAGATGACCGTCAGGTGAAAATCTGGCGTATGAACGGTAAGTGTGTGTGTGTGTGTGTGTATTTCCACTGTGTGCTGTCCTGCTGACATTTCATGAGTTCTATTCCTGCTTGCAGGGAATCCAGCAGAGGCTGTGTAGTAGTTTGTTACTGGTGTTGGTTGTTCTGCTAGGAGAGACCTGTGGGTGTGCTGGATATAAGGGTTCCCTTTTGAATGGTTGGATGCAGAAGAGTGTGCAACCATTTAACTCTTTCACCAGGTCGCCTGGCTAAAAAGCGCGACACAACAATTTCTCAGTGCATGACAGGTTTACTGTCACTGTAATTTACAGGAGGTCTGCCTTGCAGTGATTGTCAGTCACTCGGATCACACTGTTTTAACCCTTTGCATGCCATTGCTTTCACTCCTCTGCTCTTAACTATTACACAGGCCCATTGACCATTTGCGTGCCATTGTATCGCTTTCACTCCTCCAATTTTAACTATTATACGTGCCCATTGACTAGGCGACATGACAGTCTAGAGATTGTCAAGTCGCACTTTTTAGCCAGGCGACCTGGTGAAAGAGTTAAATGTTTGCACGCTCTTCTGCATGTGACCATTCAAAAGGATACCGTACATAAGGCATGTATGAGTCAACAGGGGCTGGTTGGGGGTGATGGAAGCTTTAGTCCCAGACAACTGTAGAGCCAAAAGGTTGTCTATACCTGTTGTACATCTCTGCCTGTGAATGTAACAATAAGCTATTAATTATAACAGCAACTTGAATATTAGTGTTGGTCTTCAGAACTTTCCTGTTATCAACCCTCCACTAATGTCACTGATATTTAAAGGGATAGTAATACTTAAAATGCAAAAAAATATATGTTGTAGGGTTTATCCCCCTGAGTAAAACAAGAGTACTCCCACTGCTGAAAGGTGTTTCATTCAAAAGTTATTAATTTTCAAAGTTGAAGTTTTTAGGTGCAATATCACAGTGGCCTGAAATTGTACAGTGGCGCTGTTGCTACACCATCCTATGGAGATTTATGGTCCCGGGACCAGAGCTGTCCATAGGATCGTGTAGCAACAGCGCCACTGTACAATTTCAGGCCACTGTGATATTGCACCTAAAAAATTCAACTTTGAAAATAAATAACTTTTGAATGAAACACTTTTCGGCAGTAGGAGTACTCTTGTTTTACTCAGGGGGATAACCCCTACAACATATTTTTTTTTACATTTTAAGTATTACTATCACTTTAAAGTTAACTGTCACTGTTAACTGTCACTGTTAACTGTCACTCTGTTGTGTGTTTATGTACCCATATAATCTGTTGTGATGAATTTCATTGATTTATCAATAACTGTTAGACACTGAGAAATGGCCATACGTTTCCTACAAGAGAAAGGAGTTTTACATTACAAGAGAAATTGCTCTTCAGATCATGAGATGACATTGGCATTAACAGGAAGAGAAAGATGGAGATATTATAAACGAGACTGCAGAGAAGACAAACCTTAACGTCCCAATAGAGAATAACAAGAGGGCACTCCGTTAAAGATCAGTGAGTTAACCCTTAAGGACCGGTGCACGTGGCCGGCACTTGAGGACCACGGGGCTTTTTTTAAAAATGTATTTATTTATTTATTTACACTTACGGTTCAGGTCTTCCAGAGCGGCGTGCAGCTGTCAAGGAGCCCTGGACTCCCTGAAGTGCCAGGAACGTCACTGGTCCTTAAGTGCCGGACCGCGGTCTTGGCACGTCAGTGGTCGTTAAAGGGATAAATATCAGTTCAGAACCCAGAACCATGCAAGTAGTCAATAATAGTCGAGAGCAGATAACAGGAAAGATTCTGGTCATCCTTTAAAGAAGCAGTGAGAGTGACTTTGTTTTACTCAGCAGGAAAAGCTCAATAACAGAGGTTTTCATAAAAAAAATTGTACTGCTCTTTTAAGCCTTTAGTACCAGAGGGGTGGCCAACACATCGTGGTGGACCCCACTCTTGTTTTCTAGGGGTTAACACCTAAAAATGTAAATGGTGTTATTCGCACATAACTAATTTGTATTCCCCAATAGCACATGAAACAATCGCTGGTGTTTTCTGAGGCCTGAAATCTAGTCTTACTTATGCTGTATGGGAGCATACATTCCTGCCTTTTCCCTGGATCCCATTACCATAGCAGTCTTTATAGGTGTCTCAGAAGTGATAATACTGTATCAACTATACATGGTATAGTAATACCTGAAAAAAAGTTTATTTTATATTGTAGCCCTTAAAAAACCATGAAAGATGATATAAATCTCATCTCCCAAACCTTTATGGTTTGGGAGATATTCATATGTAAAATATAGTATAGTACACTTTTCCTTGCTGTTTCAGCCAAGTCTGCCATCTAGTGGACAGATTTGGAATTCGGTCCACATAGCAACCGGCAGCTCTTTAGCAGTGCCGAGATCACGATCTTTGAAAAGAACTGCTTCATTGGAACAGTGTACAAAGTGTGCCTGGCTTGAAAGCACACTATGTAGACCATTCCAATTAAGAAATTATTTTTAAAGATCATGATCTCAGCACTTCTGGAGAGGCACAGCCGGTCCCGGGACTGTATTCCAAATCTGAAGGGTGGAGCA
Organism: Rhinophrynus dorsalis; assembly: GCA_037306005.1. Lineage (NCBI taxonomy): Eukaryota > Metazoa > Chordata > Amphibia > Anura > Rhinophrynidae > Rhinophrynus > Rhinophrynus dorsalis. The sequence goes on from CM074728.1 coordinate 13,714,815, forward strand.
ACGACGTCACTCCAGGGGAAACTTTACTTCTGAATATCTCCCAAACCATAAAGGTTTGGGAGATAAGACTTATATCATTTTTCATGTTTTTTTAAGGGCTACAATATAAAATAAACTTATTTTCAGGTATTACTATCCCTTTAAAGTGTTTCTGAATACAAGAGCAGTGAGTACAAATCTCAATGCACAAACAGCCTTAGCTCTTATCTTATTACAAAGGCAGCAGACAAAGGAACAAAACAGTATCCTGTTACAAGTGCAAGTTTACAATTAATTTAAGGGATCTAAAAAATAATCAAATCCTACATATTGTAGCTGGTTACATGATGCCTTAAATTTATATAACCCATTATAATTTTTTTTTAGGTGTTAGTCGGGTAGCAGTATAATGCCTACTGTCAGCTAGCGAGCTGACATTAAGTGTGTTTTATTTTTCTTGTTTTCTTTTATATTCCAGAATTTGCTGTGCCACGTACAGGCCAGTCCCCGTTAGACTTGCCCAGAGGTGTCTGCCTGCATGCGTTCTGGCTTCCTGCAGCATGTCATTAAGTGCAGATCACTGTAGTAGTATTGGTTGCTCGTGCAAAGGCAAAATCTGGCAAGATTTGACATTCGCCAGGCTATTGCCGTTACATATGGAACCCTTTGAATGCCAGAAAGGTTGACAACACATTGCTCCACAATGCTTTGCCAACCCCCTCTGGCCCTCTGTTTACATGCATTGTCATTCAAGTCACTTTAAAGGGATTGTAATGGTTCATAATAAAAAGCAGCTCCCATTAATCTTCATAGTATTTGGCCCATGGAGAGTGTTATTTTAATACTGTCAGAGATGTAGTTCAAGAGTAATTGAATGATAAATTATCCCCCTCCCACCCCTTTTACTGATGTAACACTGCTCACTTCAGAGTAGCAAGACACTCCGGGTGGATCACAGAGAGGGACAATCTTCAGTGATCATAAGGAAAAACCTGTCAAGGGGGCGGGTGTTTCATGGTTCTCACAGTAAGAAAACTGTCCCTTGCTGTGAGCTGTCTGGTCTTAAGACCAGATTATACATCTGAGGGGAGGCGGCTTATACTAGGTAAAAGGGGCAGGAGGGGAAAACGTAATCATTTAATTATTCTTGAGCTACAACGCTCACAGTAATGAAATAACGCTCCCTATGGCTCAAATACTATGAAGATTCATTGGAGCTGCCGTTTTTGTGAAACGTTACTATCCCTTTAAGATTGCAATACAATGTTAAGACTCAGTAGAATTCTGTGAATTACATGTCTACATTACAAGGCTAACGTGTTCGTATAGGCTTTTGTATTGATACTGGACTACATTTCAGCCAAACTGGTTGCAACATAATTGGAAAACAAACATTGACAAAATTCTCATTGTTTAGAACGAGGTTCTAAACCCTCGAATGAATCTGTATGCCAATATGGCATTTGTAAAAATGGTATTTGTTACCTAAAATCCACTCTCAGCGCAGCGCTATGCATTTAATACCTGTTTGGCACTCAAAAGGTTAAAACAACCCTAACATCCAATAATTACCCCCAACTCTGTCTTGGCAGAAAATCATAATTGCCATTAATAATCAACTTTATATGTAGATTTTTTTATTTATTTATTTTTTGTATATCTTGTTTGTGGGGGACAATGTAATTCTTCAGGGCTCCAGGATCCCAAACTCCCCCCACTGAATTCGTCATCCCTAAATAAATGTCAAGTGAGCTGTATTTGGGGTCCTAGGGGGAGATGCACTAAGGAGCGATACAGAGGTGATAAGGCGGAAAATAATTCTCCAGAGATATCACTTCTCCAGTTCCTATGATATTCTATAGAGTCTATATGCACTAAAACAGAGATTCTCAAACAGGGTACACTTTGGTGCGCCACCGATATCAACTTAGGGTGCCCTGTGTTTTCTATAAAGACTAACAAACATGGATTTTTAAATAAAGATTTATAGAAATTGTTATGCACATTATGTTTAGTTATAGTATTATGATTATAAGACCTAATTATACTGAATATTCATGTATTGTACCCTTCATTATGCCTTTGATAAAGTATATAAAATATGTTAGGGGTGCCCCGAATGTTCAAGATCATGTGTTAGGGGTGCCCCAAGCAAAAAAAGATTAAGAACCACTGCACTAAGATCTCCAAAGCTGGAGAAATGTTATTGGCTCCATAGAATAACATAGGACTTGGAGAAGTCCTCTCCAGTTTCACTCCACGAGGCAGGAAAGTATAGAAGAAGTTAAATCCCACCTATCTCATTTTCCTTCACACCTCCATAGGATCACTTGCACACACATTTAGTGAGCATGGACAAACTAACCTAGTGGGAAAAGAGGAAGACAATCCAGTGCTGGTATTATAGCTAGTTGCTCACGTGGGAGGCTCCTATGTCTGAATGTGATTGAGTTCCATCATGAAGACTCTGCCAGCCCTTGCTTGACACTGATCTTTAAATGTATTCTGTTTGGGTAGGTCTGAGAAGTGAGAACCACATGGCATGCAGGGAATTTTCCCCCCTGCCTCCCAGGTTAGCTCCCCTAAAGCCTTAACCATATGTGTCAGGGAGTGTGATGTTTTTATCTGGTGTTGTGTCATCCTAGCATCATCAGTGATGTCAGTGGGACACCCTCAGTCTTTACAGGCCTCCTTGGTGCTTATTGGTCTGGTCTGCCACTATGTTATCCTCCGGAGATACAGATCAGTGAGAATGCAGTAAGAACTCGGCTGAGTACAATCTCACCAACATGTAACTCCAAGGCATTGGGGTCACAGATCTGAGCTTGTAAACACCTGAGAGGTCTAGGGAGTACTCAAGATATAGATGTAGATGTTACCAGTGTGGTGCTTGTAATAACGGGTAGGGTAAGACTCCAATGTGGATTCTTTTCCTACAGACGTGTTAGGAGGGAACTCAGGGAATGGGAGATTGAAAAGAAAAAAAAAGTCATTTTTCTGTAAAATGACTAACTCTCGTTAGCTGCTTTTTGCAACTCATCTGATCTGCCACTATAATATGCTCCAAAGCGACAGATCAGTGAGAAGGAACTAAGAACTCAGCTGAGCGCATTCTCACTAACCTGTAACTCCAAAGCTTTGGAGCCACAGATCAGAGCTCTTAAGCACCATGGAGGTCTGGGGTGTACTCCAGATATCGATCCAGATAAAGGGTGTCCCCCCTGAACGTTCCCACTACAGTGTTGGTACAGAAGGATAGGGTAAGGCTACAACATTTTTTTTTTTTCTACAAAAATGTTAGCGGTCAAGTAAGGTAAAAATAAACTAAATAATAATCATTTCTTTTGTAGCATTAATAACTTGTCAGTTGTTTTTTGTAACCCATCACATATATCTTCACTGTAACTGTCACATATATTATTACTGTAACTAGGAACTTCCTCTCACACTCTTTACTGAACAACCACACTGTCTTCATACACATCCAGATACTCTTATTAATAGGAAATTTCATTGTCAAGAGTATAATTCAGATCTGTAACACAAACACAATACTCAGTAGGAATGGGGGGGGGGTATGGAATCCAGTCAGGAGGGAGACATATAAGACAATTAGTGAGGACCAGGGGCAGGTACAAAGATATTCATCTTGACCAGTCAGGGTAAAGTTTACATCTGGATATTGTAGCAGAAAGTCAGAACAGGCAGCCAGGGATTATCTTGCCTGTATCTGTAGCCCTGATACAATTTGCTAAAAGAATAAGCACTCAGAGATGCAGTTATAGCAGTTTATTGCTTTATTTGATGTTTCTGTCCCCTTTAGGTGTTTTGCATGTAGCTGGGAACTATAATAGGGTGATTCCTTTAGTAATCAGTCCAGCGGGACTGAAATCACAACAGTTTTTGGCACATCTCGCTGCGCAGCAACAGCATAAGCATATTACTATCACTGCAATAACACCCACTACTGTGCCATAGCTGAATAAGACCTTTATTCCTCCTATAAATGATCGTTCCTCGATCTGTGGTTCTTCCTCATTGTCCACATCTCTCTTCCTGTCTGGTACCTCGTTCTCAAGAGGTTTTTTCCAGTTTTTCTCTACTTCTGCCTTTTCCTTAAGAAGCAGCTTGCCAGCTGCCTCCTCCATCTCAATAAGCTTCATCTCCTCCTTGTTATTCTGTATTTCAGAGGTTCTTACATTGTGACGTTCCTTCTTTTCTACTTCCTCCTTTTCTAGAGGTGTTTTCCTCTCCTCATTGTCATTTTGTAATTCAGAGGTTCTTAATTTCTGAGGTTTCTTGATACCTCGCTCCTCCTTTTCTAGAGGTGTTTTCCTCTCCTTGTCATCATTCTGTAATTCAGAGGTTCTTACATTGTGACGTTCCTTCTTTTCTACTTCCTCCTTTTCTAGAGGTGTTTTCCTCTCCTCATTGTCATTTTGTAATTCAGAGGTTCTTAATTTCTGAGGTTTCTTGATACCTCGCTCCTCCTTTACTAGAGGTTTTTTCCTCTCCTCTTTGTGATTATTTAATTCAGAGGTTCCTAGATACAGATGTTCCTTTTTATCTAGCTCCACCTTCTCAAGAGTATTTTTCTTCTCCAGCTCTGCTTTCTCTCTGAGAAGCAGCATGCCAGCTTCTTCCTCCTTCTCCTTTAAATCTTTATCCGATCTGACGGTCTTGAAGTCAGGTAGGGGCCGAGCACTGAGCTCTGGCATCAACAGGGCGCACACAAAGCAAATTATCCAAAGTGCAGACATGTCTGAACAGTTTGACAGCTTGTGTAGTAATGTGCTGCTCTGAGTTCTGCAGGACTTTATATACCCTTGGGAATTGAAGTTACACTGTTCCATTGCACTATGATGTCACAGAGACTGGATGTTCTGCACACTGTTTACTGCTTACCATTTATATGTCACTGAGAAATGATGTCACAGTGCACCACTGAGTAGAGATCTGACAGTTAGTGGATGTGATAATGTAACCATAGATTTCCACCACTAGCTCTTTATATTGCTTTTCCAGGACTTTAGATCTATTACTCGAACCAATTACTTTACATTTCTCAGGTGTTATCTCTAAAATAGCAGTATTTTTAAGCAGTCTAAATTATTTCTATTGGCATAGTTATTCTAATAAAGATTTGAATTGTGACATAAAATGCGTAGTATTAACCCATTCAGTGCCAGAGGGGTACGCAATGCATTTTAAGGGACAGTCCCTGTTTTGGGCTCCCTGTGCCTGGTATCTGCTGTCCCTCTGTTTGTCCTGGAGAAAGAATCGTCCAACTCCTTGGATAAGATATCTAGTACTATTCAACGATTTTAGAGAACCCAGGCAGAACTGATTCTTAGTGGTCATCATACCCAGATTAGGGGATAGGGGTGTTTTTATGTTTCCTATATATATATATATATATATATATATATATATATATATATATATATATATATATATATATATATATATATATTCCATGTGTTGGTATCCATGTATGTCTTCATTAGGTTTCCATAATCCCAATAGCAGAGTAGTATTTATTTGCTGTCTCAGAAGTAATAGTTCTATCCTTTGTGAATAAGCTTGGTACCACTGATGTGGGGTTGTACTTAATTCAATACCTTGTACTCCATGCTAGCGTTTGTAAAAATCCTCTGTTTTATGAGGCCATTACCACAATAATCTTTCTAGGTGTCTCAGAAGTGACAGATTCTCATTGTGTGTTAATGGTGCTGATACAGTATATTGGCCTTTCTCAAGGGAAGAGAGGCAAAGTAACATTATTACTTATACACAGACAATAAACAAAATTATTTTGATAGTCTACACATGAATTAACCCTATGAGTGCCAGTGGGGTATGCAAAGCAATGCGTTGCATACCCCCTGGCACTCAAAGGGTTAAAAATGTAAGATAAGAGTTTACATTTTTTTTTGGTGAATCTAACCTAAAATAACTCTGTGCTAAAGGGATAGTAATACTTAAAATTTTAAATAATATATATATATATATATATATATATATATAATATTCAGCGAAAATCTGCCGTTTAAGAAAGGTCTACAAGTTCTCAATAGGGTTTAGGTCAGGTGAGGAAGGGGGCCATGTCATTATTTTATCATCTTTAAGGCCTTTACTGGCTAGCCACACAGTGGAGTACTTGGATGCATGCGATGGAGCATTGTCCTGCATAAAAATCATGGTCTTCTTGAAAGATGCAGACTTTTTCCTGTACCAGGGTCTGCTAAAAACTGACAGTAGGTTTGGGAGTTGAGTTTGAGTCCATCTTCAACCCGAAAGGTCCAGCTAGCTCATATTTGATAATACCAGCCTATACCAGTTCCTCCACCTTGCTGGCGTCTAAGTTGAAGTGGAGCTCTGTGCCCCTTATTGATCCAGCCACGGGCCCATCCTTCTGGACCGTCAAGAGTCACTCTCATCTCATCAATCATTAAAATGAGTGAACGAATTCCATCATAAAGACTCTGCCAGGCCTTGCTTGACACTGATGTTTACATGTATTCTGCTTGGGTAGGTCTGAGAAGTGAGAACCACATAGCATGCAGGGAGTTTTCCCTCCTGCCCCCCAGGTTAGCTACCCTAAATCCTTAACCTGCAATACAAACACCATATGTGTCAGGGAGTGTGATGTTTTTATCTGGTGTTGTGTCATCCTAGCATCATCAGTGATGTCAGTGGGACACCCTCAGTCTTTACAGGCCTCCTTGGTGCTTATTGGTCTGTTCTGCCACTATGTTATCCTCCGGATATACAGATCAGTGAGAATGCAGTAAGAACTCGGCTGAGTACAATCTCACCAACATGTAACTCCAAGGCATTGTGGTCACAGATCTGAGCTCGTAAACACCTGAGAGGTCTAGGGAGTACTCAAGATATCGATGTAGATGTTACCAGTGTGGTGCTTGTAATAACGGGTAGGGTAAGACTCCAATGTGGATTCTTTTCCTACAGACGTGTTAGGAGGGAACTCAGGGAATGGGAGATTGAAAAACAAAAAAAAAATATATATCATTTTTTTTGTAAAATGACTAACTCTCGTTAGCTGCTTTTTGCAACTCATCTGATCTGCCACTATAATATGCTCCAAAGCGACAGATCAGTGAGAAGGAACTAAGAACTCAGCTGAGCGCATTCTCACTAACATGTAACTCCAAAGCTTTGGAGCCACAGATCAGAGCTCTTAAGCACCATGGAGGTCTGGGGTGTACTCCAGATATCGATCCAGATAAAGGGTGTCCCCCCTGAACATTCCCACTACAGTGTTGGTACAGAAGGATAGGGTAAGGCTCCAACATTTTTTTTCTACAAAAATGTTAGCGGTCAAGTAAGGTAAAAATAAACTAAATAATAATCATTTCTTTTGTAGCATTAATAACTTGTCAGTTGTTTTTTGTAACCCATCATATATATTTTCACTGTAACTATCACATATATTATTACTGTAACTATCACATATATTATTACTGTAACTAGGAATTTCCTCTCTCACTCTTTACTGAACAACCACACTGTCTTCTTACACATCCAGATACTCTTATTAATAGGACATTTCATTGTCAAGAGTATAATTCAAATCTGTAACACAAACACAATACTCAGTAGGAATGGGGGGGGTATGGAATCCAGTCAGGAGGGAGACAGATAAGACAATTAGTGAGGACCAGGGGCAGGTACAAAGATATTCATCTTGACCAGTCAGGGTAAAGTTTACATCTGGATATTGTAGCAGAAAGTCAGAACAGGCAGCCAGGGATTATCTTGCCTGTATCTGTAGCCCTGATACAATTTGCTAAAAGAATAAGCACTCAGAGATGCAGTTATAGCAGTTTATTGCTTTATTTGATGTTTCTGTCCCCTTTAGGTGTTGTGCATGTAGCTGGGAACTATAATAGGGTGATTCCTTTAGTAATCAGTCCAGCGGGACTGAAATCACAACAGTTTTTGGCACATCTCGCTGCGCAGCAACAGCATAAGCATATTACTATCACTGCAATAACACCCACTACTGTGCCATAGCTGAATAAGACCTTTATTCCTCCTATAAATGATCGTTCCTCGATCTGTGGTTCTTCCTCATTGTCCACATCTCTCTTCCTGTCTGGTACCTCGTTCTCAAGAGGTTTTTTCCAGTTTTTCTCTACTTCTGCCTTTTCCTTAAGAAGCAGCTTGCCAGCTGCCTCCTCCATCTCAATAAGCTTCCTCTCCTCCTTGTCATTTTGTATTTCAGAGGTTCTTACATTGTGAGGTTCCTTCTTATCTACTTCCATCTTTTCTAGAGGTGTTTTCCTCTCCTCCTTGTCATTCTGTAATCCAGATGTTCTTAATTTCTGAGGTTCCTTGATACCTCGCTCCTCCTTTACTAGAGGTGTTTTCCTCTCCTCATTGTCATTCTGTAATCCAGAGGTTCTTAATTTCTGAGGTTCCTTGATACCTCGCTCCTCCTTTACTAGAGGTGTTTTCCTCTCCTCTTTGTGATTCTTTAATTCAGAGGTTCCTAGATTCAGATGTTCCTTCTTATCTAGCTCCTCCTTCTCAAGAGCTGTTTTCCTCTCCAGCTCTGCCTTCTCTTTGAGAAGCAGCTTTCCAGCTTCTTCCTCCTTCTCCTTTAAATCTCTATCTGATCTGACGGTCTTGAAGTCAGGTAGGGGCCGAGCACTGAGCTCAGGCATCAACAGGGCGCACACAAAGCAAATTATCCAAAGTGCAGACATGTCTGAACAGTTTGACAGCTTGTGTAGTAATGTGCTGCTCTGAGTTCTGCAGGACTTTATATACCCTTGGGAATTGAAGTTACACTGCTCCATTGCACTATGATGTCACAGTGGCTGGATGTTCTGCACATTGTTTACTGCTTACCATTTATATGGCACTGAGAAATGATGTCACAGTGCACCACTGAGCAGAGATCTGACAGTTAATGGATGTGATAATGTAACCATAGATTTCCACTACTATCTCTTTATATTGCTTTTCCAGGACTTTAGATCTACTACTCAAACCAATTACTTTACATTTCTCAGGTGTTATCTCCAAAATAACAGTATTTTTAAGCAGTCTAAATTATTTCTATGGTCATAGTTATTTTAATAAAGATTTGATTTGTGCCATAAAATGTGTAGTATTAACCCTTTCAGTGCCAGAGGGGTACGCAATGCATTTTAAGGGACAGCCCCTGTTTTGGGCTTCCTGTGCCTGGTATCTGCTGTCCCTCTGTTTGTCCTGGAGAAAGAATCGTCCAACTCCTTGGATAAGATATCTAGTACTATTCAACGATTTTAGAGAACCCAGGCAGAACTGATTCTTAGTGGTCATCATGCCCAGATTAGGGGATAGGGGTGTTTTTATGTTTCCTATATATATATATATATATATATATATATATATATATATATATATATATATATATATATATATATATTCCATGTGTTGGTATCCATGTATGTCTTCATTAGGTTTCCATGATCCCAATAGCAGAGTAGTATTGATTTGCTGTCTCAGAAGTAATAGTTCTATCCTTTGTGAATAAGCTTGGTACCACTGATGTGGGGTTGTACTTCCTTAAATACCTTGTACTCCATGCTAGCGTTTGTAAAAATCCTCTGTTTTATGAGGCCATTACCACAGTAATCTTTCTAGGTGTCTCAGAAGTGACAGATTCTCATTGTGTGTTAATGGTGCTGATACAGTATATTGGCCTTTCTCAAGGGAAGAGAGGCAAAGTAACATTATTACTTATACACAGACAATAAACAAAATTGTTTTGATATTGTATAGTCTACGCATGAAATAACCCTTTGAGTACCAGTGCAGTACGCAAAGCAATGCGTTGAATACCCCTCTGGCACTCAAAGGGTTAAAAATGTAAGATAAGAGTTTACATTTTTTTTTTTGGTGAATCTAACCTAAAATAACTCTGTGCTAAAGGGATAATAATACTTAAAATTTTAAATAATATACATATATATATATATATATATATATATATATATATATATATATATAATAATCAGCGAAAATCTGCTGTTTAAGAAAGGTCTACAAGTTCTCAATAGGGTTTAGGTCAGGTGAGGAAGGGGGCCATGTCATTATTTTATCATCTTTAAGGCCTTTACTGGCTAGCCACACAGTGGAGTACTTGGATGCATGCGATGGAGCATTGTCCTGCATAAAAATCATGGTCTTCTTGAAAGATGCAGACTTTTTCCTGTACCAGTGTCTGCTAAAAACTGACAGTAGGTTTGGGAGTTGAGTTTGAGTCCATCTTCAACCCGAAAGGTCCAGCTAGCTCATCTTTGATAATACCAGCCCATACCAGTTCCTCCACCTTGCTGGCATCTGTGTCGAAGTGGAGCTCTGTGCCTGTTATTGATCCAGCCACGGGCCCATCCTTCTGGACCGTCAAGAGTCACTCTCATCTAATCAATCAATAAAATGAGTGAACGAGTTCCATCATAAAGACTCTGCCAGCCCTTGCTTGACACTGATGTTTAAATGTATTCTGCTTGGGTAGGTCTGAGAAGTGAGAACCACATAGCATGCAGGGAATTTTCCCTCCTGCCTCCCAGGTTAGCTCCCCTAAATCCTTAACCTGCAATACAAACACCATATGTGTCAGGCAGTGTGATGTTTTTATCTGGTGTTGTGTCATCCTAGCATCATCAGGGATGTCAGTGGGACACCCTCAGTCTTTACAGGCCTCCTTGGTGCTTATTGGTCTGTTCTGCCACTATGTTATTCTCCGGAGATACAGATCAGTGAGAATGCAGTAAGAACTCGTCTGAGTACAATCTCACCAACATGTAACTCCAAGGCATTGGGGTCACAGATCTGAGCTCGTAAACACCTGAGAGGTCTAGGGAGTACTCAAGATATAGATGTAGATGTTACCAGTGTGGTGCTTGTAATAACGGGTAGGGTAAGACTCCAATGTGGATTCTTTTCCTACAGACATTTTACAAGGGAACTCAGGGAATGGGAGATTGAAAAGGAAAAAAAAAGTCATTTTTTTGTAACTCGTTAGCTGCTTTTTGCAACTCATCTGATCTGCCACTATAATATGCTCCAAAGCGACAGATCAGTGAGAAGGAACTAAGAACTCAGCTGAGCGCATTCTCACTAACATGTAACTCCAAAGCTTTGGAGCCACAGATCAGAGCTCTTAAGCACCATGGAGGTCTGGGGTGTACTCCAGATATCGATCCGGATAAAGGGTGTCCCCCTGAACGTTCCCACTACAGTGTTGGTACAGAAGGATAGGGTAAGGCTACAACATTTTTTTTTTTTTTTTTTCTACAAAAAAGTTAGGGGTCAAGTAAGGTAAAAATAAACTAAATAATAATCATTTATTTTGTAGCATTAACCCCTAGAGTGCCAGGTGGGTACATTGTACGAGTTTGGACAGCTGTACCCGCTGTGCCAAGCTCGTACAATGTACCCACTAAAATGCGGTCACTGCATATGCCAGTATAACCAGCATGCAGTGGCCGCATTTAAAAAAAAATAGCTTGGCACACATGAGGAGTGATCCTCATGTCCCCCCTGTTATTGATCTCCCAGCCAATCGCGCTGGGAGATCAATAACGCAAGAGGAGAAGCACAGCTTCTCCTCTCCCGTCTCTCCTACCCGAATGTTTGTTTATTTTTTTTTCCTGTAGCACCACATTCTGGAAATAGTTGTGCCAACTATCTTAGGGGTAAGAAGGCAAGTGACCCCTCATTAGATGTGGCAGGTTGTCTTCTTTCCAAAATGGTATAGTTTATCTACCTTTTCTTCAATTCTGAAGGTGTTATAGCCATTTTTGTACAGGCAAGTCACATTTGATAAAATGTTAGAAACATCAGAGGTTTTCTACTTCTAGCACCCCCTAAGGTAGGTCAGCTCATACCAATGGGGTGTCGTTTGACTCCTAAGAGGCCTAGCTAATGAATGCAGTTCTGCTGCCAGCAGGAGAATCCGGTCTCTGAATCAAGAGGAGGCTCTTCAGCAGAGCCGATATCTCGTTATGGAAGGAAAAATGATTCATCGAAACAGTCTTCTACGTGTGCTTGGTAACCAAGCACACGTAGAAGACTGTTTCATTTACTCATTTTTCCTTCCATAACGACATATCGGCTCTGCTGAAGAGCCTCCTCATGATTCAGAGACCGGATTCCCCTGCTGGCAGCAGAACGCTGACAACAGGGGAGAGAAAACTTTGAAAGTGGCTATCTCTTAAACCATAAAGGTGTGAGAGATGCCGCTGGTGTCATTTAACTCAGTTTATTAAGGGCTACAATATGAGGGATAGTAATTTTGAAGTAATACTATCCCTTTAAAGCGGAACTATCATCAAAGTTACATTTAGCTTTAAATCCTTAATATGCTAGCGATATACATATAAATACTTGTAATTTGCAGTATAAGTTTGCCATAAGTGAGAAATAGAACTTTTTCGGCAGATAGACACCGGCGGGGATCTTGCTGTAGGTAGGGTTGCCACCTTTTCTTCAAAAAAAATACCGGCCATGGCATTACCTCCATAGACTAAACATTAGACAGAAGCCAATTTTTTACCGGCCTGCCGGTAAAATACCGGCTGGGTGGCAACCCTAGCTGTAGGCGCTCTCTGTGCCTGCGCTGTCAGTCCCTTACGGTTCCTTAAAGGAGCAGTAAACTTATTTTTATGAAAACACAAATTTTATAGAGCATTTCCTGCTGAATAAAACAAGGTCACTCCCATCGCTGTCAGATGTTTTATTCAAAATTTATAGCAGTTTAAATAACCAGGAAGTGAATTTACTGTGTTTACTTCCTGGAAGTTCTAACTGACAGGAAGTGAATTTACTTTGTTTACTTCCTGATAGTTCTAACCGACAGGAAGTGAATTTACTGTGTTTACTTCCTGATAGTTCTAACTGACAGAAAGTGACTCAGCAGTTTCTATAACATTCTGTGGAGAACTGTGTGTCTCTGACATTCCTTTCCATTAGAATCTAACAGGAAATCTAATTAAAATTTGATCACTAGAGGGCACTGCTAATGTAAAAAAACATGGGTTTAAACTGTACTAACTCTAGAAATATAAATCTCTAGGCAATGGGAGTCACCCTGCAATAATTAAGCATACAGCAACTAGCAGCATAATGCATCTATTACCTCTCGGAAGTGGTAGATTCTAAAGTAATCCTTAAAGGAGCAGTAAACTTTTTTTTATGAAAACACATATTTTATAGAGCATTTCCTGCTGAATAAAACAAGGTCAGTCCCATCACTGTCAGATGTTTTATTCAAAATTTATAGCAGTTTAAATAATCAGGAAGTGAATTTACTGTGTTTACTTCCTGATAGTTCTGACAGGAAGTGAATTTACTTTGTTTACTTCCTGATAGTTCTAACTAACAGGAAGTGACTCAGCAGTTTCTACCACATTCTGTGGAGAACTGTATGTCACTGACTTTCCTCTCCATTAGAATCTAACAGGAAATCTTATTAAAATTTGATCACTAGAGGGCACTGCTAATGTAAAAAACATGGGTTTAAACTGTAATAACTCTGGAAATATAAATCTCTCTGCAGTGGGAGTACCCTTATTTTACTCAATAGGAAAATCCCTATAATATATATTTTTTTCATAAAAAAAGTTTACTGCTCCTTTAATCTTCAGAGGCCGGAAGCCAGGCATCAGCGCAGACATCTTGACTGCGCTGGCAGTCCCAGCCTCCTCTAAGAAGCATTGCACTGTGCCACAAGGTAAACGGAAGCGACTGACATTGCAGTCTCCGAAGATTAAGGATTACTTTAGAATCTGCCACTTTTGAGAGGTAATAGAAGTATTATGGAGCTAGTCGCCATATGCTTAATTATTTCAGTGTGACTTTCTACGAAGTGAAAGTTCCACTTTAACTGAAGGGCTTACCAATGCAGTTGTCCTTCAGACACGATCAGACTTACCAGCAGATGCTCTGCAAAAGCAGGAAGGTGAAAGACTGGGATCATATCACACGTATCTTGCAGGTTTTGTAGAAATCTGATCTGCAGAAAAAAATAAAAATACAACTCAAAATTGTGTCCATAGAATTGATACAAGTTAATTGTCTGGGGGCTACGAGAAATCCTATCATGCCCAACCAGACATTACATATATTCACAAACAGCTTGACTAAGACTAGTCTAAGACCTGCATATGGCCTTGTCATTTCCTATACTTTGTTCCTCCTTACCTCCCATCCTGATCCGCAGACAGAGAAAACTTTGTGACAAAGTCCAAGGGTGAATATATCTCCATTAGTCAGATGTTTTGATCTTCCAGATGTCTGGTAAGGAGAAGAAATACGAGGAGTTCACAATATATAAATAAAATACCACACATACTTTACTAATGGACACTATGAACATTGCATGGGTCTAAGAGATAGCCTCTTCTTCCTGGAGGTCATGTCCATTGAGGTGCACATAACTACTGCTTTCCAGAATCTGGGACCTCGCACTATGTCCACTTCAAAATTAAGAACGTCTCTGTCTGCCTCAGTTTGGAACAAAAATAGTTCCAGTCGGTGGATTATTCTTTACCTTAAGTTTATTCCACCCCGTCTGGTGAACACTGATAAATGGTAGAGAGGGGTGATTTGGTGGATATGTGAGTAATTAATTAGGAAGCTTTATCAGAGACATCAGAGAAACAAGCTCTGCTGAGATTAGATTTCCCAACTACTAAATAAAAATATCACACAGGAGACACCCATACCTCCCAACATTTCAAATTGCCAAAGAGGGACACTTGTGTTTTAGGGGGTGTTGCTGGGGGCGTGACCAAAGTATTTTATTTACACAGACTAATTTATAATCACATATACAGACATTTATATAAACAGTAATGTGAGTTTTATTGCTGTAGAGCAATATTATACACTTATATACACACCACACAGTCTGATTTCCTAAACACAGGGACATCATGGTGGGAAAGAGGGATTTGGGTCTAAAAGAGGGACTGTCCCTCCTAAAGAGGGACACTTGGGAGGTATGGACACCAACACATGGATGCTGTATGGCTTTCTCCCTTGCCTGTGGAGAAGGGTAACATGCTGGGCTATTATGGCTTTCACACTGGTAACTATCACCCATGAAATTGTACCAGAGGCCAGCATGCTGCAATTTTATCACTTCCCTCAGTGAATGCTGTAAAGTTGCAGTAAGCAATGTCTGTCTGGCAGCCTATGAGGCCTCAAGCAGACCTTTCAGACAAATTTAATTGGAGGCTGTGATTTTTATGGCAAACCACAAATGAATCGCCAACTTGCATGGGCCGGCAGGAAGACATGCCTCTCCTGCACTGTGGATCAGAGCTGCAATGTAGGAGAGAGGTTAGTGAACTATATGGGTGACAAAATTGTCAATGAGCCATGATTCACCTTTCACACATGTGGATGAGGCCTAAGGCCCTTTTCACATAGCTGACACCAGTGTAGTGTTACTGCATTGGATTTGTCACATAAAGTTCTTCTGCAGTGCTATGGTGTCTTCCACATGATTGACCCGGCTTACATAAATGCACCAATGTTGAACAAGGTGCAACTTTACTATGTTCCCTTAGGAACACAGTAAAGTTACAGTAAGGTCTCTACAGAGGCCTATTGGGCTATATTTCTGTATTCTCTCAGGAACAGAGTAAAGATACAGTAAAGAAAACCTGTAAAGTGTCCTTTGGGGCTGTATTATTACTGCATTCCTCAAACTCAGTAAAGTTAAAGGAAGATCTGCACAGGGTCTGTGGGGCTGTGTTATTACTGTATTCCCTGAGAAACAGTAAAGTTAGAGTAAGGTCTGTACAGAGTTCTATGGGGCTGTATCATTACTGTATTTCCTCAGAAACCCAGTAAAGTTACAGTAAGGTACGTACAGAGGCCTATGGGACTGTATTATTACTGTATTACCTCAGGATCACAGTAAATTTACAGTAAGGTCTGTACAGAGGCCTATGGTGCTGTAGTATTACTGTATTCCCTCAGGAACAAAGTAAAGTTACAGTAAGTAAGGTCTGTACAGAGGCCTGTGTGACTGTATTATTACTGTATTCCCTCAGGTACACAGTAAAGTTACAGTAAAGTCTGTACAGAGTTCTATGGGGCTGTATCATTACTGTATTTCCTCAGAAACCCAGTAAAGTTACAGTAAGGTACGTACAGAGGCCTATGGGACTGTATTATTACTGTATTACCTCAGGATCACAGTAAATTTACAGTAAGGTCTGTACAGAGGCCTATGGTGCTGTAGTATTACTGTATTCCCTCAGGAACAAAGTAAAGTTACAGTAAGGAAGGTCTGTACAGAGGCCTATGGGGCTGTATTATTACTGTATTCCCTCAGGAACACAGTAAAGTTACAGTAAGGTCTGTACAGAGGCCTGTGGTGCCGTATTATTACTGTATTCCCTCAGGAACACAGTAAAGTTACAGTAAGGTCTGTACAGAGGCCTATGGTGCTGTATTATTACTGTACTAGTTGAACAGCCCGTTACACGGGCCACAGTGCCTCTGGCAGCCGGTCGCGGGGCAGTCACGCGCGGTAGAGACTGCCCGCGCCTCTGCTGATACAGAGCTGGTTGCTCCTTCGGAGCGCCCAGCTCTGTAACAGCCGCGGCGCGGGCAGTCTGTACTGCGCATGACTGCCGCACGCGCAGCAGAGTCTACTGCGCATGTCTGGCGTTACACACAACTTAGCGAATTATTATATAGGATTCCCTGAGGAACACAGTAAAGTTACAGTAAGGTCTGTACAGAGGCCTATGGGGCTGCATTATTACTGTATTTCCTCAGGATCACAGTAAAGTTACAAAAGGAAGGTCTGTACAGAGGCCTATGGGGCTGTATTATTACTATATTCCCACAGGAACACAGTTAAGTTACAGTAAGGTATGTACAGAGGCCTATGGGGCTGTATTATTACTGTATTCCCACAGGAACACAGTAAAGTTATAGTAAGGTCTGTACAGAGCCCTATGGGGCTGTATTATTACTGTTTTCCCTCAGGATCACAGTAAAGTTACAGTAAGTAAGGTCTGTACAGAGGCCTGTGTGACTGTATTATTACTGTATTCCCTCAGGTACACAGTAAAGTTACAGTAAAGTCTGTACAGAGTTCTGTGGGGCTGTATCATTAATGTATTCCCTCAGAAACTCAGTAAAGTTACAGTAAGGTACGTAGGGAGGCCTATCTCCACTTTATCACACCTTAGTTCATACCTCCCCCAGGTCTCCTGGGACAGAGGCTGATTTCAGGGCTCACTGAGTTCCCGTATAACTCCACCTACTTCACTGCCAGTTCCACTCACTCTCCTCCCTGTTCTTTCCATTCTCTGGCCACTAAGGGCAAACCCTGCCTCCCCTCAACCCCGTCCACTCCAATCAAGCCCTATCCTCTTAATGGCACAAATTGCTTTAGTTGGACACTCCCTCCCTCAGAGGGAAGTGGACATCCAGGGGCTTGTGACAAGAAAGTTCCCACATATTCTGGTTGGTCTTGATTTGAGTTGTAGTCTCCAACAGCTGAAGAGACAGAGGTTGTCTACCAGTGGCCATACCTGGGGAAGGCTCATGAGACAAGAGGAAGTGATGACATGATTATCGTCATAAAAAGGGCTGGCCTTAATTGGGTGGGCAGGGATTAAGAGAGTTTGTGTCATAAAGTGGGTGGGAAGTGGGCAGAACAGGGTTAGGAGGAGGAGAAGTGGGCAGAACAGGAGGAAAAGTTGGTGGGCAAAACAGGGTGAGAACGAGGAGAAATTGGTGGGGTGGGAGGAACAGGATGGGAAGGAGGAGAAGTGGGAGGAACAGAGTGAGAAGTGGGAGAAATGGGTAGGAAATGGGAGGAACAGGATAAGAAGGAGGAGAGGTGGATGGGAAGTGGGAGGAACAGGGTGGGAAGGAGGAGAAGTGGGTAGGAAGTAGGAGGAACAGGATGGGAAGGAGAAGAAGTGGATGGGAAGTGGGAGGAACAGGGTGGGAAGGAGGAGAAGTAAGTAGGAAGTGGGAGGAACAGGGTGGGAAGGAGGAGATGTGGGTGGGAAGTGGAAGGAACAGGATGGGAAGGAACAGGATGGGAAGGAGAACAAGTGGATGGGAAGAGGGAGGAACAGGGTGGAAAGGAGAAGAAGTGGGTAGGAAGTGGGAGGAACAGGATGGGAAGGAGAAGTAGTAGATGGGAAGTGGGAGGAACAAGATGGGAAGGAGAAGAAGTAGATGGGAAGTGGGAGAAACAGGATGGGAAGGAGAAGAAGTAGGTGGAAGTGGGAGGAACAGGGTGGGAAGGAGGAGAAGTAGGTAGGAACAGGGTGGGAAGGAGGAGAAACAGGGTGGAAAGGAGAAGAAAATAGAAGAATCAGCCTCTGTCCACAGAGACCGGTAATTAAGTCTGAAAAGTGGAGTCACTGGGGCAGATCAGGAGAGATGCCAGGTGTGCACATGGCCTAGTGTGACATGTTTAGAGATCTTTTGCTTGCTCACCCAGTTCTCCGGAGATGGGTTTCTGATAACAACGTAAACCTGTTTCTCCGGGAAGGATAAGGTCAACAGCTCGGCCTCCACATCGAACTCTCTCACCATCATTTCAGGCTAAGGAAGAACACATAAGGACATATTTACATGTTGCTAAAAGTTCAAAAAAAGTTAAAGGGACACTAAAACCTCTTAATAAGAACCCCCCCACACACACTTACCTTACTATGGCCAGAAAATCATAATGACCCCAAAATAATTTTGCCCTTATGTCTTTCTTCAAGAGATAAGATTTTCAGTGAGCCCATGAAAGCAGCCATGACAGTTGCTGGTAGTGTTTTCAGACTGAAGCAGGCAGAGTGAATGAGACTACTTAACACTTTAAGAACCAGAGAGGCATACAACGCGTTGCAAAGCAATACGTGGCACGCCTCTTTGGTCATTAAAGGGATAGTAATGTTTCTCAAAAACAGCAGTTCCATTTAATCTTCATAGTATTTGGGCCTTGGAGAGTGTTACTTCAGTACTGTCAGAGATGTAGTACAGGAGTAATTGAATGATAAATTTCCCCTCCCGCCCCTTTTATCTAGTTTAAGTCACTTCCCTTCAGATGTGGAATCTGGTCTCTTGACCAGACAGATCACCGCAAGGGACAATCTTCTTACTGTGATCATAAGGAAAAATCTGTCCCCTTTGAAATTTTTTTTTTGTTTTTTCCCTTATGTTAATTGAAGATCGTCCCTCTCTGCAATCCACCTGGACACCACCTTGATGCTCTGAGGTGAGCAGTGTTATATCAGTAAAAAGTGGCGGGAGACAGTTACTTTATCAGTCAATTACTCTTGAACTACAACTCTGACAGTATTGAAATAACACTCTCTGTGGCTCAAATACTATGAAGATTAATTGGAGCTGCTTTTAAAGGGTTAAGATTATCATGTGCAGTGTGAGCAGAATTTGAGGCCTTGTGGTCCTGCCAGCAAATGTGATGGCCGCCTCCATGGTAATGACATCCATGACTGAATGAAGATGTTATCTCTTGAATAAAGCTACAAGGGCGAATTCATTGGGGCCCATTAAGATTTTCTGGCGATAGTAAGGTGAGCAGTGGTGGAGCTAGTTCTCCTGTAATGGAATAAAAAGTTAATTAATAGTGACTGCGAGATGTCCATAGGTATCATTACTATAAAGACATGTAAATAAGTAGGTGCAATTCATGAATTAAACATCAGTGGAGACTGAGAAATGTACAAGGTCATATGGATCAACGTGCCACTAAAAAGACACTGTTGCTGGTCATTTTTATGCATTAACCCTTTGAGTGTCAGAGGGATATGCCATGCATTGCGTACCCCTCAAAGTATAAAACCTTCTTGTATGGTTACTATTGCATCACTATTTCTTTGATACGGTATCTTATTGGATGGCGACCATGGAAAGGGAGATAACAAAATGTCACCTGTGTCAAAAGGGCAACATCAAAACTTCAGCCACATCAAAAGGGCGACTTAAAATGTCACCTCGGTCTGAAGGGCAACATCATAATGTGACCCGCGTCAATAGTGCAACATCAAAATGTCACCCGTGTAAAAACGGCAAGATGGGTGGCATAAAAATGATGCCAGGACTGGAAGACACTCATAGTATTGGTTAAATGATGATGTGTGCATCTCTAGTCAATCTAATATATGTCTCTCATCTGTAATGACTGTAACAGTGGGTTAAAGGGATAGTAATACTTCGTTTTAACTTTATTTTATTTTGTAGGCATTAAAAAAACATGAAGAACGATATAAGTCTTATCTCTCAAACCTTTATGGTTTGAGAGATATTCACAAGCAAAGTTTCCCCTCCCGCCCCTTTTACCTAGTGTAAGCCATCTCTTCTCAGATGTGAATCTGGTTGTAAGACCAGACAGATAACAGCAGGGGACAATCTTCTTCCTATGAGAACAATGAAAGCCCTGCCCCCCTTGACAAGCTTTTCAGGTTTTTCCCCTTATCTTAATGAAGATTGTCCCTCTCTGCAGTCTACCTGGGCACCTCCCTTCTGATCTGGCTGAACAGTATTACATCAGTAAAAGGGGCGGGAAGGGGACACTTTGTCATTGAATAACTCCTGAACTACAACTCTGACAGAATTGAAATAACACTCTCCAAAGTCCAAATACTATGATGATTAATTAGAGCTGCTTTTATTATGAAATCTTACTATCCCTTTAAGTAAATGAAGATTTATGACATTCCTGTGTTTTCTATCTACCAGCACTCCTCTGAATTGTAGGAATGTTGCTTCACTGATTGAATGGCCAGTTAGAATCCTTGTATTTATGACCATTTTCTCTAGAAGAAATGGAGTTTAAAAGCAGCTCTAATTAATCATCATAGTATTTGGACTTTGGAGAGTGTTATTTCAATTCTGTCAGAGTTGTAGTACAAGAGTAATTCAATGATAAAGTATCCCCCTCCCCCCCTTTTACTGATGTAACACTGCTCAGCCAGATCAGAAGGAAGGTGCCCAGGTAGACTGCAGAGAGGGACAATCTTCAATTAAGATAAAGGAAAAACCTGAAAAACTTGTCAAGGGGGGCAGAGCTTTCATTGTTCTAATAGGAAGAAGATTGTCCCCTTCTGTTATCTGTCTGGTCTATGGACTGTATTCCACATCTGAGAAGAGATGGCTTACACTAGGTAAAAGGGGCGGGAGGGGAAACTTTGCTTGTGAGTATCTCTCAAACCATAAAAGTTTGAGAGATAAGATTTAGATCGTTCTTAATGTTTTTTTAATGCCTACAAAATAAAATAAAGATAAAACAAAGTTTTACTATCCCTTTAGGTCTATACAGGTACAGTGTCCTGGGGAAAGAGAAGCTTGTCTCTACCTAGTGGCTTGAGACGGAGGAACTTGTCAGTAGACTTTGACTGCAGCAATAGACTGACATAGGTTTTAACCATTCAGGTTCTAACCCAGCTTGTATAGAACCTGAATGGGACTATACTGGCACAGCTTGCAGAGAACTATATCCCTTTGAGTGCCAGAGGGGTACGCAACCCATTGCTTTGCAATGCGTTACGTACCTCTCTGGCACTCAAAGGGATATACCTTCCTCTAGACTGTAAGCTCTCACGAGCAGTGCCCTCTGATCCTTCTGTTCTCCACACTTTATTGTACTATTTAATACTTCTGTATCTCTACTCCCTACTGTAAAGCGCTGCGGAATTTGTTGGCGCTATATAAATAAAAATTAATAATAAAATAATATATGGGTGAAAACAGTTAGTGACGTTACTATTTGGTGTCCACCATGACATTGTACAAGGTGACATGTTGAGGTTGCCATTTTGATGGTCGCAATTTGCACGGCGACATTCTCATAGTAAACCCTTTGATCCACGAGTCCATGGGTGTGGCTAAGAGAGCCTAGGAGGCATTGCTCTGGGGCTCCTGTGCTGTAGTGTAAATCAAGTCCTGGTTGACTGCTTTACTATGTCATGAATCACATTCCAGGCTTCCCCAGACATGGATTTCTTACCTCCTCTTTCCCACTCATTTTCTCAGATATCGTTCTCCTCTCGTTTTTATTATTCAAAGTCTCAAAACTTCCAAATGATGTGGCCACTTGAGCTGAAGCCAATGCCACCAGCAAGCCAAACACCACGATGTCTGCTCGGTCAGGCAGATCTGTAAACATCTTTTTCTCTGTCTTTACCAAGAATCTCTCGAGTTGATCACGGAAGTCTCTGGCTGATTCATCTTCTGCAGAGCAAAGGAACCGAGCGGCTGAACTACAGATCTCATCGGCATGACTGGGTGTTTGGAGACAAGATCTCAGTTGTCCCTGAAACTCTTCACAAGTCTGCATGAGAATGGAAAAAACAAAAATAAGATATACACTGCGACATATAAAAAAGTATTTTTTCCAACATTTAAACTCTTAAAGGGATAGTAACCCCCCCAACAACTTGATGCCAAAATACAGCAATCATAGAAACATACTGAACGCACTTAGTCCCATCTCTCAAACCTTTATGGTTTGAGAGATGTAAGGCAAGACAGACCTCCGCTCCCTCCCCCTTCTCATATGTCTTCTGTATAGCGGACATCATGAGATCCGGCTTCCAGCACCAGACGGCGGTTCTGCAGGAGCTCTGACATCTAGATATCTCTGTATTATTACTCCATGGGTATGGTATAAAATGTGTGCCTGGCTTGCAAGCACATGTTGTAGACCATTCCTATGAAGTAATTATACGGAGATATTTAGATGTCAGAGCTCCTGCAGAACCGCCGAAAGTCGGCCGACCGGATCCTGCCTCTGACAGCTTTACAGCTCGTCAGTCAGAAGGGGGAGGTACCGCAGGACTGTCTTGCCTTACATCTCTCAAACTATAAAGGTTTGAGAGATGGGACTAAGTGCGTTCAGTATGTTTCTATGATCGCTGTATCTTGGCGTCAAGTTGTTGAGAGGGTTACTATCCCTTTAACGGCCTCCAGATCCGGCACTTGGGTGGCTGTTAAAGAGGAACTATCACCGCTATACAAGTTTACCTCATTGTAATTTACATATAGTGAGGACCTCTATTTGTTGGGTTTTTTTGCTAGAAAATGCGTGCTCTTGCAAAATTTACATTATTATAAATGAGCCGTGGCCTTACGTCAGAACAGAATGAGGTTACAGTCTGCACCTCAATCTGTCAATTCTACTACTGTTCCTCCCCAAGTATTGTCACATTCCAACCAGCTTACATGGAGAAATCCTCCGTCAATGGAGGAAACTGGAACGTGACAATACTTTGGGAGGAACAAAAGCAGGGCTGGATTTGCCATAAGGCAGAGTAGGCATCTGCCTACAGGCGCACCCCACAGAGGGGCGCCTGTCATTGGAATCAATTATTTATTTTTTTTTTATATTTTCATTCACCCTACCCACTGCCTGCCTGCCTGCCGCCCGGTGAGATCCTGCTGTTGCTCCCTCGGTGGCTCTTTAGTAATGCAGAGCGCTGGGACATGACATCATCTCCCAGCGCTCTGCATTCCTAAAGAGAAGACTGCACAGGAGCAACGGGAGCTACAGATCTGTGCAGAAGCAGGCACAGACTTTTCCTGCCGCTGGACCACCAGGGAGGTAGGAAACAGGGCAATGTGGAGCTGATGGTGCAAGTTGGAGATGATGGGGGTAATGTGAGTGCAAGTTGGAGCTGATGGGGGCAATGTGGAGATGATGGGGGTAATGTGAGGGCAAGTTGGAGCTGATGGGACAAGTTGGAGCTGATGGGGGCAATGTGAGGGCAAGTTGGAGCTGATTGGACAAGCTGGAGCTGATGGGGGTAATGTGAGGGCAAGTTGGAGCTGATGGGGGCAATGTGGAGATGATGGGGGTAATGTGAGGGCAAGTTGGAGCTGATGGGGGCAAGTTGGAGCTGATGGGGGGCAATGTGAGGGCAATATGGATATGGGGGGGGAATGTGGAGATTTGGAGCATTGTGGAGGTGTCCAGTGGAGATGGCCAATGGGGGGGGGGGGCGCTTCAGATTTCGGTGCCTGCAGGCTCCTGAGATGTAAATCCGCCCCTGAACAGAAGAAGATTGACAGACTGAGGTGCAGAGTTGTACCTGCAGTCTGCCCTGAAGAAAGGCCACGGCTCATTTTTAATAATATAAATTTCGCAAGAGAATGCATTTTATGACAAAAAAAAAAACAAAACAACGAAAAGGGATAGTAATGTTTCAAAATAAAAGGAGCTCAAATTAATATTCATAGTATTTGGGCCATGGAGAGTGTTATTTCAATACTGTCAGAGTTGTAGTACAAGAGTAATTGAATGATAAAGTATCTCTCTCCCGCCCCTTTTACTGATGTAACACTGATCACCTAAGAGCAGCAAGACTGTCCAGATGGATCACAGAGAGGGACAATCTTCAGTCAGCATAAGGGAAAAAGCTGAAAAAACTGTCAATGGGGGCAGGGCCTTCATTGTTCTCACAGTAAGAACATTGTCCCTTGATGTGAGCTGCCTGGTCTTAAGACCAGATTCCACATCTCAGGGGAGGCAGCTTACACTAGGTAAAAGGGGCGGGAGGGGGATACTTTATCATTCAATTACTCTTGTACTACAACTCTGACAGTAGTGAAATAACACTCTCCATGGCCTGAGTACTATGAAGATTAATGGGAGCTGCTTTTATTTTGAAACATTACTATCCCTTTAAAGCTTATCGCTACATGAGAATGACAATGTAAACTTGTATAGGGGTGATTGATAGTTCCCTTTTAAGAACCACTGCACATTTTTTTTTTCTTGCATAGTATTCTGGGATGGCAGAGCAACGTCCTATTTAGTCTTGAGAATAATACTTCATTGGTCTTCACGGTCTACAAAGTGTGCTTGAAAACTAGGCACAGTTTGTAGACCGTTCCAATGAAGAATTTATTTCTAGATAGTGCTATTTTGGGTTCTGTGAAATGGCCTGAAAGGGGGAACTTTAGCAGCTTATACCTCTCAAACTATAAAGGTTTGATCGACAGGGCTTACATCAATGTAATTCTTATTTTTAATACCTACAATATTAAATAATGTTAAAATTAAAGATTACAATCCCTTTATGATAACGTTTACTGCTCCTTTAAATTAAATTAATTGTGGGGAATTCATTTATGCAGAACTGACACCCATTTAAGATACATGGGTGGAGGGGATATTATTAGGTGGTGTTGGCTGCTCTTTAAAGATTGTAGCTGTAAGGAAGATTTTTTTAATTTATGTTTTCTACTTACCAGACAAGAGCTTAAAAAGCCAAGCATGTTGAAGTTTTTGGACAGTCTACTGATTTCAGAAGGATTAAGCAGAACATGTACCTAGAAGAGGAAATGACAGCTTGCATACATTTATCTTGCTCAACCTGCCCTAACCCTTTCCCACATGAGCTACTGCATTGCAATGAACAGTGACACATTGAGGTTTAAGTACTAATAATTGGAACAATACTGGAGAAAGCCAACTGCACAATAGGAGACAAATTTTCACCAATTCCCCACTGACTGAAATTGGGGCTTTTAACCCACTGAATGCTAGAAAAGTCTCCAATGCATTGCTTCACTTCCTTAAAAGTCCTGTTTGAATAAATATGAATTAAGATTTGTCCACTATAGTACAATTAATTTGCTTGAGTATTGCGCCAGTTCTCTAGTACGTGAGCCTTATTCCGTCCAATACAATTAAATTGTGTTTAAAATATCATCCATTTACCTCTAAAAAATTACAAGTCAAACATTGCACCTGACTTTCCATTAAAGGGATAGTAATACTTCGTTTTATCTTTATTTTATTTTGTAGGCATGAAAAAAACATGAAGAACGATATAAGTCTTATCTCTCAAACCTTTATGGTTTGAGAGATATTCACAAGTACAGTTTCCCCTCCCGCCCCTTTTACCTAGTGTAAGCCATCTCTTCTCAGATGTGGAATCCAGTCCATAGACCAGACAGATAACAGCAGGGGACAATCTTCTTTGTATGAAAACAATGAAAGCCCTTCCCCCCCTTGACAAGTTTTCAGCTTTTTCCCTTATCTTAATTGAAGATTGTCCCTCTCTGCAGTCTACCTGGGCACCTCCCTTCTGATCTGGTTGAACAGGGGGGGATACTTTGTTTGTGAATATCTCTTACACCATAAAGGTTTGAGAGATAAGACTTATATCGTTCTTCATGTTTTTTTTAATGCCTACAAAATAAAATAAAGATAAAACGAAGTATTACTATCCCTTTAAGTGAAAGACTTAGCAAAGTCTAGTTGAAGGGATAGTAGTGTTCCAATTAATGTTCATAGTCTTTGGGCCATGGAGAGTGTTATTTCAATACTAGATGAGAGTTGGTACCGTGTTAGCCGTAGAAATACAGGACGCGAAAAAGTTTTTGTAAAGTTGATACCTTTTATTGGCTAACTAAACAGATTTAAAATGAAAGCTTTCAAGACTACTTAGGTCTCTTCCTCAGGAATGTTATACAGATAAATATGAAAACTTCTCTCTTAAATACAAGTGCACATTGCATTGTTTATAATGGAAATCAGATAAGAACATTAGACCAGATACAGAATCCTTGATCAGTCAATGGTAGAGGATGCGATTTAAATCTGGACTAACGTTCTTATCTGATTTCCATTATAAACAATGCAATGTGTACTTGTATTTAAGAGAGAAGTTTTCATATTTATCTGTATAACATTCCTGAGGAAGAGACCTAAGAAGTCTTGAAAGCTAGCATTTTAAATCTGTTTAGTTAGCCAATAAAGGCATCAACAAAAAAATTATTTCAGTACTGTCAGAGTTGTAGTACAAGAGTAATTGAATGATAAAGTATCCCCCTCCCGCCCCTTTTACCTAGTGTAAGCCTCCTCCCCTCAGATGTGGAATCTGGTCTCTTGACTGGACATCTCACAGCAAGGGACAATCTTCTTATTGTTATCATAAGGAAAACCCTGCCCCCTTGTCAGGTTTTTCCTCATCATCACTGAAGATTGTCCCTCTCTGTGATCCATCCGGACAGTCTTGCTGCTCTGAGGTGAGCAGTATTACATCAGCAAAAGGGGTGGGAGGGGGATACGTTATCATTCAATTACTCTTGTACTACACAACTCTGACAGAATTGAAATAACACTCTCCATGGCCCAAATACTATGAAGATTAATTGGAGCTGCTTTAATTGTGAAACATTACTATCCCTTTAAGGGGAGAGTCGCCTTTAACAATCAATATAAAGTATTTTAGCAGCCAATGAACTGGTGTATATACCTAGAAAACCGATAAAATACTCAAAAAATTAAGAACCACAATTACAAGTTTAGGCAGCTACCTCCAGCTGTTGACTACAATTCCCATCATCCACTGCTAGCCTTTGGACAGGTGAGGATGATGACAATACCTGGGAACTTTATCTTCTGGACTCCCTGGAGGGGGATTTCTGTGATGCCGATGGGGGATATCAATAACACGATTTGCGTCAAAAAGGGGTGGGACTTAATAGTGTGTAGGAGGGGCGGGTTTCATAAACATACAAAAAAAATAGGCAGAATAGGCTGGAGAAGGAGGACAAGAGGCCAGGAAGTGAGAGGAACACACTGGAAAGGAGGAGAAGAGGCCAGGAAGTGGGAGGAACACACTGGAAAGGGGGAGAAGAGGCCAGGAAGTGGGAGGAACACACTGGAAAGGAGGAGAAGAGGCCAGGAAGTGGGAGGAACACACTGGAAAGGAGAAGAAGAGGCCAGGAAGTGGGAGGAACACACTGGAAAGGAGGAGAAGAGGCCAGGAAGTGGGAGGAACACACTGGAAAGGAGGAGAAGAGGCCAGGAAGTGGGAGGAACACACTGGAAAGGAGGAGAAGAGGCCAGGAAGTGGGAGGAACACACTGGAAAGGAGGAGAAGAGGCCAGGAAGTGGGAGGAACACACTGGAAAGGAGGAGAAGAGGCCAGGAAGTGGGAGGAACACACTGGAAAGGAGGAGAAGAGGCCAGGAAGTGGGAGGAACACACTGGAAAGGAGGAGAAGAGGCCAGGAAGTGGGAGGAACACACTGAAAAGGAGAAGAGGCCAGGAAGTGGGAGGAACACACTGGAAAGGAGGAGAAAAGGGCAGAGTTTCAGTAAAAGCTGCCCAGTAGGGTGACCACATTTCCGTTCTGCCATTCCGGGACGTGGTCACCCTACCATAAAGCCTCTCATCGCCACATTGCCCCTTGATGCCCTACCTTCAGTCCCTGGTGGTCTAGCGGCGTGGAAAGTGCTCTGTGCCTCCTCCGGCACAGAGCTGAAGCTCCCGCGCGCTGTGCTCAGTAATGCAGAGCGCTGGGAGATGATGTCATCTCCCAGCGCTCTGTATTACTAGAGCGCCTGCCGCCCTGGATGTCAGCCTGCAAACCGTGTGTCACATCATGGACGCCGCGAGGGAGCGCTGATTTATGCTACCAATTGCTCCCTCGCTGCGTCCATGATGTGACACACCGCTTGCAGGCTGACATCCAGGGCGGCATATTTAAAAAACAAACAAACACTGGGACACTGTGTGGGTGGCTTGGCTTCATTCTGGGACACTTCATTGTCCCGGTGGGAGATGACCCGGGACGCGGGACATAGGCTGCAAATAAGGGACAGTCCTGGACATTCCGGGACCCGTGGTCACCCTACTGCCCATGTCCGGAATCAGCCTCTACCACAGAAATTGGTAATCAGCAGCAAAATCCAGAGTCTCCAGTTGGGGGCAGATCTGGAGAGTTCCCATCAATAATGATGAGTTATAGTCTCAGACATTGTTCTTACCTCCCAGTCTGGTGACTCCACTGTAATCACTTTACTGGAAATTCCATACTGGAAAAAGCTTTTCGTTTCACTGATACTGTTGCGGTCTGTATCCTGCAAACAATCAGACGGTGAGTTAATTTTACATTTTTTGTAAGTAGTATTAATGGGGCGCTGTCAACTAAAAACAAGTTTGGCGATTTTGAAAGAGCTTTATAAATCCCCTTATGTTGTATTTACCATTCTGAATTTAGAAATACAGTTTTTGAGTTATTTAGATGTATAGATTATACTAATTAAAGCATGCAGTGCAGGTATTGCTGTGTTAACTCTTCATTGGCTCCCCACTCACTGACACTGCTCAGTAATGCATTACCCACCTCCCCTAGCATGAACTTCGTGCCTTATCCCTACATTACTTACCCCACTCACTGACACTGCTCAGCAATGCATTGCCCACTTCTCCTAGCACTGACTTCATATCTTATCCCTACACTACCTCCCCCACTCACTGACACTGCTCAGCAATGCATTGTCCATCTCCCCTAGCACTGACTTCCTGTCTTATCCCTACATTACCTCCCCCACTCACTGACACTGCTCAGCAATGCATTACCCACCTCCCCTAGCACTGACTTCATGTCTTATCACTACACTACCTCCCCCACTCACTGACACTGCTCAGCAAAGCATTGTCCATCTCCCCTAGCACTGACTTCCTTTCTTGTCCCTTAACCCACTCACTGACACTGCTCAGCAATGCATTGCCCACCTCCCCTAGCACTGACTTCATGTCGTATCCCTACACTACCTCCCCCACTCACTGACACTGCTCAGCAATGCATTACCCACCTCCCCTGTCACTGACTTCCTGTCTTATCCCTACATTACCTCCCCCACTCACTGACACTTCTCAGCAATGCATTACACTCCTCCCCTAGCATTGACTTCCTGTCTTATCCCTACATTACCTCCCCACTCACTGACACTGCTCAGCAAAGCATTGTTCATCTCCCCTAGCACTGACTTCCTGTCTTATCCCTACACTACCTCCCCCACTCACCGACACTGCTCAGCAATGCATTACCCACCTCCCCTAGCACTGACTTCCTGTCTTATCCCTACACTACCTCCCCCACTCACTGACACTGCTCTGCAATACATTACCCACCTCCCCTAGCACTGAATTCATGTCTTATCCCTAAACTACCTCCCCCACTCACTGAAACTGCTCAGCAAAGAATTACCCACCTCCCCTAGCACTGACTTCCTGTCTTATGCCTACATTACCTCCCCACTCACTGACACTGCTCAGCAAAGCATTACCCACCTTCCCCAGCACTGACTTCCTGTCTTATACCTATGCTACCTCCCCATTCACTGACACTGCTCAGCAATACATTGCGCCAAACTCCCCTAGTAATGACCTAGCTGTAAAGACTGAGAGCGACCTGGTGGGATCCTACATGTAAATGGCGTGTGCATGAGAGTGAGTGCCATAACAAACAAAGAAAAAAAAATAGTGACCAATAAATAAGCTGACTATTAATCACGTGGGTATGACAAAGCCGGAAGCTAACAGACGCGAGTCGCATATCAGGTGACCCACATCCATCGGGTTCCCTAAAGGATGCATGAAAGAATAAGAGAAAATGCCACAAAAATACACATACCTCTATTTAGCCGATATGAGTACAAAGAAGACCAAACGATTAAATGAAAACAGAAATAATCCCATTTAAAAATTCACTAGGATGTTCGTCAGAAGCCATCATGTGCAGTAGAGACTGTCCGAATGCACGGAATGCTGGGAGCACGGAATGCTGGGAGTACGGAATGCTGGGAGTACGGAATGCTGGGAGTACACAATGCTGGGAGTACAGAATGCTGGGAGTACAGAATGCTGGGAGTTCTGTGCTGGGAGAATTCCGTGCTTTCGGGCAGTCTCTACAGTGCATGACTGTGTTGGCGGCAGGGCACAGAGCAGGACTGGCATCTTAACCCTTTGAGTGCCAGAGGGGTACTGAACGCATTGCAAAGCAATGCGTTGCATACCCCTCTGGCACTCAAAGGGTTAACATCACCCGGACCTTGGCCCGTGTACATGGGCTTTTACACTAGTAATCCTATAATGTAAAAGGCATGTATGTTTGTCCGATGCAGTCATGCACAGTAGAGACTGCACAAACGCACATAACGCTACACGGAAGGTTTACTACCACAGAACTACACCTCCCAGCATTCTGCGCATTCGGGCAGTCTCTACTGCGCACTTTGGCCCGTGTACATGGACTTTTACACTACTTGTATATAATAAATCAAAAGTGCTATTGAGCATATGTTCCGGGTCATCAACAGGAGGTTCCACACACGCCGTTTACATGCAGGATCCTGATGGATGTGGATCACCTGATTAAGTGATTCGCATCCATGGCTTCCTGCCTTGTTTTACACATGAGTCTAGAAAGCTCTCCCATTGGTAGCTTTTCCTTTTTAAACTGAGCCTTCACTACGGGTTGTATATCCCATGACAAAGCCGATTAGGCTATAAGCGTTGGGTTGTTGTGGTTTAAGATAGAGATGACCTTCTGGTTCTCCCATTGTGACTTCATGATTCCATGTGTTATTTGGAAAAGTATTAGCTTGTTTCTTTGAATTATTACTTTAGCACCATACCTGGGAACTTCTTGTACAGTGGTGCTGTTGCTACACGATCCTATGGACAGCTCTGGTCCCGGGACCATAAATCTCCATAGGATGGTGTAGCAACAGCGCCACTTTACAATTTCAGGCCACTGTGATATTGCACCTAAAAAATAACTTTTGAATGAAACACCTTTCAGCAGTGGGAGTACTCTTGTTTTACTCAGGGGGATAAACCCTACAACATATTTTTTTTTTTTACATTTTAAGTATTACTATCCCTTTAAAGGGATAGTAATGGTTAGTTTTATATTTATTTAATATTGTAGGCATTCAAAAAATATGGACAATGATGTAAGTCTTATCTCTCAAACCTTTATGGTGTGAGATATACACCTTCCTCAAGTTACCTCGTGAGAGAGAAGTCAGGGCTCTAGCCGACAGCTGCAGAAACCGGTCATTTGACCGGATGGAGCTCTTCAGCAGAGCCGAAACCATGAGATCTAAACATAAATAATTCATCTGAATGGTCTACAAAGTGTGCCAGGTTTGCAAACATACTTTGTAGACCGTTCCAATGAAGTATTTATGTTTAGATCGTGCGATTTCGGCTCTGCTGAAGAGCTTCCATCCAGTCAAATGACCGGATTCTGCAGCTGTCAGCTAGAGCGCTGACATTTCTCGTGAGCTAACTTGACGAAGGTGTATCTCTCACACCATAAAGGTTTGAGAGATAAGACTTACATCATTGTTCATATTTTTTGAATGCCTACAATATTAAATTGACACGAAACTAACCATTACTATCCCTTTAATAAAATTCTGACTTTCCTTCACAAATGCTAGGAAATCCCATGAATTATAATAGTGTTCCTGTAAAGGTGTCGCTCTGCTGACCATACACACCACTCACCTCCTGTAGCACTGGCTGAGCTGCCGGCTTCTGAAGGAAGTGCAAGTTGCTGTTGTTGTTGGTGACGATGTACAAAGGCTTCTTAATCTGCTTTGGAAAGTTTAAAGTCACATCCATCTCCTTCACCGTCTGATCATCCTGAATCTCGTAAAGTAAAGCTGTGGAATCCATGATCTAATACAAATCCCCTCTCTGCAAAAATAATTAAATGAGAAAAGGGAATCTACCATTATAATTATACGTGACTCTTAAAGGGATAGTATTACTTCAAAATTACTATCCCTCATGTTGTAGCCCTTAATAAACTGAGTTAAATGACACCAGCGGCATCTCTCAAACCTTTATGGTGTAAGAGATAGCCGCTTTCATAGTCTCCTCTCCCCTGTTGTCAGCGTTCTGCTGCCAGCAGGAGAATCCGGTCTCTGAATCAAGAGGAGGCTCTTCAGCAGAGCGGATATCTCGTTATGGAAGGAAAAATGATTCATTGAAACAGTCTTCTACGTGTGCTTGGTAACCAAGCACACGTAGAAGACTGTTTCAATGAATCATTTTTCCTTCCATAACGAGATATCGGCTCTGTTTAAGAGCCTCCTCCTGTCCCGGGACCGGATTCCCCTGCTGGCAGCAGAACGCTGACAGCAGGGGAGAGGAAACTTTGAAAGCGGCTATCTCTTATACCATAAAGGTCTGAGAGATGCCGCTGGTGTCATTTAACTCAGTTTATTAAGGGCTACAATATGAGGGATAGTAATTTTGAAGTAATACTGTCCCTTTAACTCTTCGAGTGCCAGAGAGGTATGAAATGCATTGGATACCTCTCTGGCACTCAAAAGGTTAAGGCCCTATGTTTAAAAGATAAGTGCAGGCAGTCTGGAGTAAACCAACTAAACCTTAATGGGGATAAATATAATTTCCCAAAACTTCCATTGATTTAAATGCATTTTTTAACACATTGAATCCCAGAGAGGTCTAGCAATGCATTGGAGACATAATGGTCAAATCATTTAAGTCATAGTAACATAGCTGATGAGGCTGAAAAAAGACATGCGTCCATCAAGACCAGCCCATGTCTAAACACCCCTGTTGATACAGAGGAAGGCAAAAAACAAAACAAAAAAACCTGAAGTAATTTCCAATTTAGCACCAAGAGAGTAAACAAATTCCTTCCTGGCTGCAATATATTTCCCTGGATAAACATCCTGTCTGCATTGAAGCCATCTGTCATCATTCTCAGTAATGTTCTGTGCTAGATAGGCATCCGTTCCTTTTTTGAAAGCAATTCAATATCTGCAAGTACAACATCCCGAGGAAAAGAATTCCATGGCTTTTTCCACCCTTACTGTAAAAAAAAAAATCCCTGCCTTTGTTTTAGTCGAAAGCACATTTCCTCTAGTCTTAATGAATGACCTGTCTTTCTTAGCTCAGCTCTTTGTGTAAGTAATTCATTGGATAGTTCTTTGTATTGACCTTGAATATATGTGTAAATGGTAATCATATCACCCCTTAGCTGTCTCTTTTCTAATGTAAACAAACCCAGTTTGGTTAGTCTCTCTTTACAACTCAGATCCTCCAATCCCTTTATCAGTTTTGATGCACGTCTCTGCACTTTTTCCAGTTAAATAATGTATTTTTTAACAACTGCTGCCCAAAACACTACTCCATATTCTAGATGAGGCCTAACAAAGGCCTAACAGACGTAGGATAACATTAGCATTCCTTGCATTTACACCTCCTTTTTTGCCTGCTGGTACCATACCTCCCAAGTGTCCCTCTTTTAGATCGAAATCCCTCTGTCCCTCTTTTCCACGCTGATGTCCCTCTTTTTAGGAGATTAGACTGTGTTGTGCATATAAGTGTATCATACTGCTCTACAGCTATAAAACTCACATCAATGTTTGTTTAAACGTCAGTATATGTGTTTATAAAATTAGTGTGCGTAAATAAAATACTATGGTCTTGTTATAAGTCATATATTAGGTTACGCAAGAAGGTGTCAGTAGGCCATGAAACAGCCTAAAAATTTCTCGGTAATGCCCCGCCCACCAGCGACACCCCCAACAACAACCTCGAAAACACAAGTGTCCCTCTTTAGCAATCTGAAATGTTGGGAGGTATGTAGTACCATATTTGCTCTTGCAGCAGCTGAGTGACTGCACACTGCTATGAAGTCTATCAGCTCTCCTAAATCTTTCTCTAATGAGGATTCCTCAAATTGTTTCCCATTTATAGTATACGTAGCATGTTTGTTTCTACAGCCCAAATGCATAACCTTACCTTTATCTACATTAAATGTCATCTGCCACTTTTCTGCCCATTCAATCAGTTTATCTAAATTATTTGGCAGCGAAACAAAAACAAACAACCAGGCCTTACACAGCCTGAATCTACTAATAATATTGCATTCCTCCCAACATTTTAAATTGCCAAAGAGGGACACTTGTGTTTTAGGAGGTGTTGCTGGGGACGTGGCTGGTGGGCGGGGATTACCAATAATTTTCAGGCTATTTCATAACCTATTGACATGTCCTTCTGTAATGTAATAAATGACTTATAACCAGACCAAATTATTTTATTTACACACGCTGATTTATAAACACATATACTGATGTTTAACCCTTGAAATTCCAGAGGGGTACGCAACATATTGCAAAGCAAGGTGTTGCCTACCTCTCTGGCACTCAAAGGGTTAAATAAACAACAATGTGAGTTTTATTGCTGTAGAGTAATATGATACACTTATATACACACCATGCAATCTCATCTCCTAAAAAGAGGGACATCAGGGTGCGAAAGAGGGACAGAGGGATTTGGGTCTAAAAGAGGGACTGTCCCTCCTAAAGAGGGACACTTGGGAGGTATGATATTGTTTGTGTTTACGTAGTCCTGAATACAGTCAGTTAGTAACCCTTGTAATAGTTTACCCAATATGGAAGTCAGGCTCACAGGTCTATAATTTCCTGGTTTGAATCTTGCCCCCTTTTCCAACAATGGAACTACATCAGATTTCCTTCACTCACAAGGCACTGTATCTGATGAAAGTTAATCAATAAACAAAAAGTCAATAGGACTTTTTGGGTTGTTGTTCTTTATAGTGTTGTTGGTTTGCTCCAGAATTGAACATATATATCACCCGCGAATACACTGATCTACCTGACATTCTGGGTGTTACAAGCCATTAATTTTTTTTATTTTTCTCTGTTGGTGTAGTTAGTTTGCTGAAAATGTATATAATTTTATTGTGAACATAGGACCCTTAATTTGTTTAAATAAGCATTATAATTTGAGTGTGGGAAAAAAAGCCATTCTGTAGTTAAACTGTTGAAATATGCTTTGTTCCAAAGTTATTGCAGTTGTTGTTTGTTTATATTAAAAACGGTTAGCAATATCACCACCTGGTTTCCATATTTTCCAATGCATTCTATAGGAGAGGTAAGAATCTTCATAGAATGTTATATGAACCACTTTTGTGACAGTTCAGTGTCTTATAAGCTGTGAATGAAGCATCTACCACCTGTAGGAACACTTTTCTTCTAATCATCAGAAACAGTTCTACAGTACATGTTGTTCATACATTCATTTTACAGACATATTAACAAGAGGACTTACCTTGGAACGTTTGCTTCAAACAACAGTCAGTTATATCTTTATATTTTCCTTTCACTTTGAAAAATCTCTTTGAATCTACAACTGGAAAGTGAAAAACAATGAGCTGGACAACCCGATGCATACAAAGAGTTAAATTATGGGCATGCTAAACTGGAGCTCAGTAAACACAGGCAAATGCTGATACAATTAATGATGTCAACCTGTCATTTAATGTGTTAAAACACCCGTTTATGGTAAATCAACAGGAATCTGGAAAATGATTCCTTCTCTATGGCCCAGCTGCTTGGCTCCGGGATTGCTCCATGTTACTTCGTGTATCTGCCTCAGAAGGTGATTTGAGAACAGATGACATTGTCTTATACAGAGTTAAAATGATCGTGTGCAATTTCTGTAAGCCTTTGAGTGCCAGAGGGGCGCACGCAACGCGTACCCCTCTAGCACTCAAAGGGTTAAGCACGTCTAAGTGAAGATTTGGGCTCTTAAGTCCTTGAATTCTAGAGAGACATCCCAAAGATGTTGCTTTGCAATGTGTGGGGACCCTCACTATCATCTAAACAGTTAAAAAAAAATCAGCTGACTTTCTGAACACGTGGCTCTGGACCCTTTGGGTGCTAGAGGGGTGTGCTGTGCAATGAATTGCTTTGCAATGTGTTCTGTACATCTCCAGCAATGAAAAGGTTACACTGAAATTTCTCTACTAGCTAAACGGCATCGCCTAACACCACCCTTCTTCACTGATTAACTCTTTGGATGCTAGAGATGTGTCATGCTGTGAATCAAAGTATAGTAACAGATTTCTTATTGATAAAAATGAATTTAGCAGATACTTACAGCTGCAGTTTCCTTCTGCACCATAACAGGGAGGCACTGAGTGTTTAATGGAGACAAGAGTTCACTCTGATCTGATAAACAAGTATAGTTTCACTTTCAGTTTTATACATTTCCAGTAAAACAAAACTTAACTTACAAGGTAAAGTAAACCCCCCAAACCTAAAATAAAGGGATAGTAATACTTAAAGGGATAGTAATGTTTCATAATAAAAGCAGCTCTAATTAATCATCATAGTATTTGGACTTTGGAGAGTGTTATTTCAATTCTGTCAGAGTTGTAGTTCA
The DNA here is from genome assembly GCA_037306005.1 of Rhinophrynus dorsalis. NCBI lineage: Eukaryota > Metazoa > Chordata > Amphibia > Anura > Rhinophrynidae > Rhinophrynus > Rhinophrynus dorsalis. Next base: position 13,751,851 of record CM074728.1, read on the forward strand.
AGAGTAATTCAATGATAAAGTGTCCCCCTCCTGCCCCTTTTACTGATGTAACACTGCTCAGCCAGATCAGAAGGGAGGTGCCCAGGTAGACTGCAGAGAGGGACAATCTTCAATTAAGATAAGGGAAAAACCTGAAAAACTTGTCAAGGGGGGCAGGGCTTTCATTGTTCTCATAGGAATAAGATTGTCCCCTTCTGTTATCTGTCTGGTCTATGGACTGGATTCCACATCTGAGAAGAGATGGCTTACACTAGGTAAAAGGGGCGGGAGGGGAAACTTTGCTTGTGAATATCTCTCAAACCATAAAGGTTTGAGAGATAAGACTTATATCGTTCTTCATACTTTTTTAATGCCTACAAAATAAAATAAAGATAAAACGGAGTATTACTATCCCTTTAAAGGGATAGTATTGTCAGAAATTAATAACACCAAATCTTGTAGCTATTAAAAAACTAATCTAAATGCCCCCAGTCCTATCTCTCATACCTTTATGGTTTGAGAGATAATCACAGCTACAGATACCCCTCCTCTCCCCTGATGTCAGCATCTAGCTGACAGCAGGGGAATCCGGTCCAGGACAAGCACACTTTGTAGACCATTCCAGTGGAGTAACTCTTTTTAGGTCTTTCAATCGGAACTCTGCTGAAGAGCATCTGATGGTCCCAGGACCGGATTCCCCTGCTGTAAACTAGATGCTGATGTCAAGGAAAGGGGAGGGAGGGGGAATCTTTCGCTGAGATTATCTCTCAAACCATAGCTTTCAAAACTTTTGAATGCCAGATACGTCTCCAATGCATTGCAAGGCCGCTCTAGAATTCAAGGGGTTAAAAAGCACTATTTTAGTTCATGGGAACTTAGGAATCTTTGTTTTTCTCCTATGGTGCAGCCATACCTCCCAACATTTCAAATTGCCAAAGAGGGACACTTGTGGTTTAGGGGGTGTTGCTGGGGGGCGTGGCTGGTGGACGTGGCATTACCGAGAATTTTTAGGTTATTTCATGACCTATTGACACCTCCTTGTGTAACCTAATAAATCACTTATAACAAGACCAAAGTATTTTATTTACACAGACTCATTTATAAACACATCTACTGATGTTTAACCCCTTAAGGACTGGCGGTCATGGGACATTTCCGTCCCATAATGACCGCATGGGGGCACTTTGACGAGCCGGTACACGTGACCTGTCACGTGTATCGGCGCGTCACTGTGGGGCTTGAAAGAGATCGCTCCGATCTTGGAGCGGTCTATTTCAGGCCCTAGTTTTTGCTTACAGCGCTCCCGGTAGAGTGCTGTAAGTAAAAAGTACGTGACGTACTATGACCGCCATCGGTCCTTGAGTAGTTCAAGGACCGTGACGGTCCTGGTACGTCAAGGGTCCTTAAGGGGTTAAACAAACAACAATGTGAGTTTTATTGCTGTGGAGCAATGTGATACACTTATATACACACCACATGGTCTGATCTCCTAAAAAGAGGGACATCAGGGTGGGAAAGTGGGACAGAGGGATTTGGGTCTAAAATAGGGACACTTGGGAGGTATGGGTGCAGCTGCTTTATGCCAGAATAACTCCAGTTTATATATCTGGGCCCTTGTTTCCACAGTTGACATAACAAGTAATTAGTAGGTGGAAACCGGTGGAGAATGGTTGAAGTTAATCAGAAACTCACCACCGTGGGCGAAGAGCTCTGGTTATGTACATTGAAGACTGGGCTGGTGATGCACCATGGCAGGAGCAGACAAGCTAAAACTCCCATTATCCCACACTAAGCGCTGTTAGCTGGTGGAGGATGATAGGAGTTGTAGTGTGGCAACAGCTGAAGAGCCTCACATTGTCCACTCCAAAACTATGGTGAGATAAACTTCCATATTCTTATACTACTTTTTGGAACCTCCTCTTAATGTTGTAGACATGTTAGTTCAGAGGTAAGCAACTTTTTGCACTCTGGCTGTTGGAAATTACATTTCTTATCATCAACTTGATGGTTATGTTTGATGGGGACTGGTCTCCAAAAGTGGGACTGCTGAAGGTTAGCTACCTAATTTAAAGTGTTAGTAATGTGTAAAAAAACTTTTTTTGCATTTAGTAGAGCTTAAAAAGCTGATCTAAATGCAAAAAAACGTATCTCTCAAACCGCGATGGTTTAAGAGATACGGGCGTTTAAAGTTTGATTTCTCCTACTGACAGCTGTAAAGCTGTCAGCAGGAGATCCGTGTCGGTCGACACAGTGGCGCTTGAGAAGTGCTGGGATCTCGTTACTTACACGTAATCCCTTCATTGGAATGGACTAAAACGTGAGCCTGCTGTTCACAAGGGATTCTGTGTAAGTAACAAGATCGCGGCTCTGCTCAACCACCTCCATGTCGACCGACATGAATCTCCTGCTGACAGCTTTACAGCTGTCAGTAGGAGACAGCGAACTTTAAACACCTGTATCTCTTAAACCACAGCAGTTTGAGAGATACATTTTTTTGCATTTAGATCAGCTTTTTAAGCTCTTCTAAATGCAAAAAAGTTTTTTTAGACATTACTAACACTTTAATTCATAGGCTCCATAGAATGGGAGAGTAACTCGGTGAAGAGTTTCTCTCTCAGTTGTGTATAACCCCGTAGAGCAGATGTGGAGCGTTCCAAGGTACGGATATCTTACATTAAACTGCAGATGCAGTTCCTCAGTGGTATGTTCTGCAGTTGTCAGGTTGACTTCCATCTCATACCCCCTACAGCCAAAAATGAAACCCCCTCTACCTTCTTTGTCTGCTACCTTCAGCATGTGGGGGAAATTTCTTTGCAAGCTTTAAAAGATCCCCTAACCTTCTCTTCCTACCACCCCATCTAGTCAGTAGGCAAGAATTAACTTTTTTGTATTGATTGCAATGCAATGCATTTTCCCCATCGACTGGAGAACTCCGATAGTAACAAATTACGGACAGGGCTAAATCAGGGACACAAAAAAAATCGTATTTTTGTTCTTATAAATCCTTTTCTCATAGTCTACTGAGGGATGCAGGGACCATGGGGTATTGAGCAGCTCGTTCAGGAGGTGGGGCACTCCAAACTAAACTCCTCGCCGCTATACCCTTCCACCAATTGGGTAGCACTCAGTTAATAGTTGGCCAAGCCAGGAAAGGTATAGACAATAAGACAGATCAGCTAAGCGACAGCTGGACATCCCAACCCATACTAGCTGTCCACCATACAAGGATTAATCGGTACAAAAATTCAATTTTCTCTATTATCCTTGAGGGATGCAGGGACCATAAGGACATCCAGAAGTAGTCCCAAAAGACACGAGGAGGAAAATAAGAGTTCAGCCTGATTGGTGGAGAGGTATAGAGGGCAGGGATTAGGCAGAGTTTTGTTTGGAATGCCGACCTCTATACTGTATGGTCTCTGCATCTTTCAAGATGATAGAACCATTTAATTTTGCAGGACTGATCAGCAACCAGGTAGACCCTGTAGAGTGTGTGTGTGTTTTTACAAACTTTGTCACAGTGCCACGAGCGCTAGTACCAGGTCTGACAGTGAAGATACCCATCCCAGCTATTTTCGTGTTGGAGCAGGGTACAAATTCTCCTCTCCACCTCCCACCCCTACTCGTTGGATTACTTTTTTTTTCTCAGTTAATATTCTTTTTGGGACCTACGTGTTTTTTCCACTTTCACATTTTTAAATATTGACTTGGTGTGACTCAATATAAAGGTTTCCTGAGTTATGTTTGGCACATTTTTTAATCATGTTCCAGCGAAATGTCAGGTGGCTTAGGGGGCTATTCTGGTCTGTGTTACTGAGCAAAATGTCATTTCATTGTACACAGTTCTGCAGACAATGCAATTTAATAAGTTAAAAGAAGTACAATTCAGGAGCATCATTCAGGAAAAATTTAAAGTGATATTGTTACAGCTTACCTTAGTTTCAGTGTCATCTACAGGCGCAAAGCTTAAAACAGAGGCCTGCTGCATGCTTGATGTGTTTGCTTCCTGTAGTCTCCTCCTACCTACTTCCTCCCTCTGAGCTGCTCCTTCTACCTACTTCCTGTGGAGGGGTTTAAAAGGCAGACTGAGTCCTGACTCAGTTGCCCTTGTGTTGTTGTGCTTAGCTGTTCTCTTACCTTGGGCTCTGTGTATGACCTGGCTAGTCTTCCATCCAAACTGGTGCTGACCTGTGGCTCTGTCTAACTATTCTTTTGCGTATTCCTAATACTGGGCATCCAACCTGGTGCAAACCTGTGGCTCTGGCTGACTACCTTAACTGTGAATGACCTGGCTTGTCTGACTACCCCCTCTGGTGCTGACTTGTGGCTCTGTCTGACTACTCTTACGTTTGCTCCTTTACCTAGAAGACATCCAACCTAGTGCGGACCTGGAGCTCTGGTAGACCAGCTGTGACACTGACTGCAGGCTTTAGTCAGCTATCTACCTCTATGATTGCAGGCTGAGTCAGAGTTCTCTCATTACTGATGGCAGGCGTGCGTCGGTACCTCTTCCACTTTGGATCAAGATCCTACGTTCCTAACCCAGTTCCTGCTCTGTTCCTGGTTCCGGTAGAGACTACCAGTGGCTGAGGCCTAGTCTCTAGCATTGTGGTCAAGCCTGGCACCCTATTATTTCTGATAACTGTGCTCCCTGGCTTGTAACCCTCTGCTTGTTACTACTGTATATATTTGCCTACCTACTACTATCAATAAATTGCATTTAACTATACCATACTAACTCCTGAACTTTTCTGGGATCCGTGACAGCTATCGATTTAAGTGGAGCTTTAAGCCCTTGAATTCTGGAGAGCTTTCCCACCGCATTGCTGCACAATTTCTCATGTCTCCAATACGGTGTAGTTAGTCTGCTCCAGAATTACACCTACTGTCTCTCTGCACGTCATGGAAACATTTCTGCCAACAAGAGGGCTTCCATATCAACACTTTAAGCATGTACTGCTTCACTGTTTAACACTGGGGAGTTGCATTCAGCAATATGTGTTTCAAGCTCAATCTGTCACAAAACCATCCGCTCCTCCTCCCACAAGGAGGTCTCACTCCTGATTACAGAACTCATACACCTGTCCTTAGCCTACTTATAACCAGGACTATCCTATTATCCCTGCCCTCAGATGGTCTGTGCTCAGTGTCCTAGTACCTGTATATTGAGCCTACCTGTATTCCTGATTCCTGTTGTGACCCTTGCCTGAACTCCGTGTATCTGAATATCTGGCTTCCTGACCTTGACTTCATCTGCGACCTGCGTGATTCGTCTGTTTGCTCCAGTTTTCTGCTCAACCCTTCGCGTACCGACTCCGGCTAGTCTCTCCACTCTCTTCTGATCTCTGGATTGTTTCGTCTCCTTGTGTACCTATTCTGGCTCAACTACGACTTTCAGCTTCTCGACTCACCCTAGGTACCGATTATCAGTTTGTTCGACTTCCTGTGTACCAGAGCCGGCTTTCCTTTGACTCCCCGCCTGTCTCGACCATGTGTAGTTGACATCAATTCTTTTCGACTCCTGGTCGACTCCAGCTTGTCTTTGACTCTCCAGTATTGTATTGTATTATTATTGTTACTGCTACCTGTATTGCCCTGACCTGTGTCAAACTATCTTACTGTTGCTTGTAGAGTTTGGACCCGTGTAGGGCCTTGTTGCGCTTTATCTTGTCTAATAAAGCTTTTCTATTTTATCCTACCAAATTGTCTGAGTGTTCATTAAAACCGCGACAATAGGTTTCTAAAACTTATTACTATCCCTTTAAAACCCTGACAAGGGAGAGGTGATCAATGACACAAGATAGTCATATGTGATCAGATTTGTAATTGACATGGACACCAACAGGTGCTCCTCATGGATGTGGATTCAACGTGTCACCGGAACAAACTTCTGGACCATGAGGGGTCATGCCATGGATGCCTGCAGAGGGCGAAGACAAGACAGGAAGGTGCACTACGAACACAACAGTCATGCTATTGCTGACCCATCATCATACTCTTGAGTGCCAGGGGTGTACAGAACACATTGGTCAGCAATGCTTTGGAGACCTTACTTGCACTCCACGTGTACAGCCTGGTTATTTGACAAGGAGTGAACAATCCATTGCTTGTCAGGGTGTTGCCTAGCCATCATGACCTTATGGGGTTTGTCTCACGGTAAGGCAAGCAGACATATGTATATGTGAGTGGGCACACACATCAATGTGTAAACCAAGACCCATGAAACAGAGGAGCTATTTCATGGATCTCGATCTACATACTGATGAGGTGTGTGCTCAGGGTCCGCGTCACACATACATATGTCTGCTTGCCAGCCTCTTGATGGACACCTCACATGGTCCTGACGCCTAGACAAGACACTGACAAGCAATAGAGTGGCATATTCACTGTGCTACACACACATAAACAAGTCAGCATGGCAGGCCTTCAGCTGGAGCATTAACAGTTGCAGCAGGTGACAGCTGTTGGACAGGGCTGCTTGGAGGAGGACGGGGATGAGCCCTAGCCCTCTCACACCTTCGCCTCCACTGTCATCTTAGGTACAAGCATGTGTACATACTGGTGTTGGTCTGTCTCTCTGTCAGTGTCTCTCTCACACTACATCTGAGGAGGGTGGGCTGTCACTGTTAAACAGCATAAGGTGTTGTTCATGTGGTCATAATGATGGGACCAAACAAAGGGGACGAATCACACCAGCTCTGTACATAACTCCTTACTCAAGATAAAACTGTAATCAGCTGAGGTGCACTCATAGGTATATTGGGTTAGCCAACAAGGGAAAACCACCAGGCGGTGCCCTCCCTCCTATCACGACGCCCGTGATCTAGACGACATTCTGACCATCTTGTTATCGCTGCTTTCCCATTGGCTGCGCTGTACTGCTCCTCCCAGTGACAGCCTTTTTATACCGTGGGCTGTCACTCTGCAGTTGCCCTTTCATGGTTTACCTGATGCCTAGCGCTTGTTTTGCTGTCTTTATACCAGTGTATGACCCCGGACTGCCTGACCACGCCATTAGTCTTTGGTTCCTGATTCTGTGTACAGATTCGGATTGGCTGACGTTCCTGCTTCCTGTTTTGACCCGGCCTGGCTGACGTTCCTGCTCCGTGTACCAACCCAGCGAGTCTGAGGTTCCTGCTCTGTGTACCGATCCGGCTTGGCTGACGTTCCAGTGCTGTGTACCGAATCGACTTGGCGGTGGTTCCCGCTTTCTCTGTGCCCGGCTGGGCTATTACCGGACTGTTCCTGCGGCTGCCTACCTGGCACCATTTCCACATTACTGGGCCTCCCTGTATTCCGGTACTCCGGTGGCCGGTTCTATTCTGTCCGTGGGTCAGAGTCTCAGTGTGCCTCTACACAGTGCTGCAATCGCTTGGTCTATACTTGATTCAGTTGGGTGTCTCCGGTGGTTGCCATTATCCAGACCATAGAGCTATTAACCCCTTCGGGGGTGGTGCCTCGTTCCGTTACTGACTGCCCTGGTGCTGTTGGGCTCCATTACCCTGTGTGATTGAGTCTCCATTGGTTCAGTTGGGCGCTTCCGGCTGCCATCCAGTTTATACTATCGCACATTAACCCTTAAGGGTAGTACGTGCACACCGTGGTGGATAGTCTCGGTAGGGCCTCTGTTCTGGAACGAGCTCTGACCAGTCTTGCGTAGTCGTCGGTGGGCATCCAACTTTGTAGCCTCCGTACAGGTGATCCTTGCCTGTTGTTTGCAGCCTATAGGTGACATTGGGCCTTCGCTATACTCTCACTTTGCCAGTGGCTCCACTGGCCACATTGGACTTTCATACACTATATCAATCTAGTTTACCTGACCTGTGTCAGTATTGTGTGTGTTATCCATACTGGACGTGTGTGGGTTAACTTGCTTGTAACCTGTCCTGTGTCAGTTACTGCTGTTCTTACTGGACCAGTGAGGGTTACCTCACTCCTTGTGTGCTTTAATAAAATTGTTTTTTACCAACATCTACCGTGTCTGAGTGTACTGAACCGTAACACCTCCACCGCAAACAAGAACCTAATAACGGAGGAACACTCCAGGAGTATACCAAACCAAACAAAAGCTTCATCAGACAATACAAAATGAATCAAGTGAATACATCAAATCAATTACAAACTATCCAGCACAGGAATATGGAGTCATGAGGAAATCCCAACATTGTATAATGCCTCTATAGACTGAGAGCAGGTATGTGTAAAGCAAACGTGCAATACCAAGTACCTACACAAAATCCAAAGTGGACTATTACCAATGTGCAATATTATCATACATATAAAGTACAAAGTGATAATAATAAACAAAGTATAAGTATAGGTGTATTCATGCTTTTTTGATTATTATCAGGTTGCACTTTATACGTATGATAATATTGCACATTGCTAATAGTCCACTCTGGATTGTTTGTGTATACATGGGATTGCACGTTTGCTTTACACATACCTGCTCTCAGTCTATAGGGGCATTATACAATGTTGGAATTTCCTCATGACTCCATATTCCTGTGCTGGGTGTTTTTTAATTGATTTCATGTATTTACTTGATTCATTTTGTATTGTCTGATAAAGCTTTGTTTTCTTTGGTATACTCCTGGAATGTGCGTCAGTTATTAGGTTTCTTTTTTTTTTTTTTTTTTTTTTTTTGGGGGGGGGGGGGGGAGGGCACCGCCTGGTGGTTCTCCTCTGGTTGGTTAACCCCTTCTTTTCTTCCCTTTGTTCTGTATCATGTGGTCATGATGGACTAATGGTCAGGTGTGTGTTATCCAGGTAATTGTTTTCTGGTGTCTGTGGTTAGTGGTGTGATTATGTGTAATTGGTTTGTACCTGTCAGGTGTGTGTTTTGTCTCCATTGACTACTGAGGTTACATTGGTGAGTTGATTTGATGTTGGAGTGACAGGTGTGCATGTGGTGTTGTGTGTTAACCTCTGTTGGTCCTAGGTGTTTTGGGATGTCTTATGTTGTGCTGCTTTGTGTTCCCCTTGTCCCTGTGGGGTTGCTGGATTCTTATTGTTTGTCTGTGACTTGTTTGTATGGTGTAGGCCAGTGGTTCACAACCAGGGTGTCATGTCATGTTGGTGTGCCATGTGCACCAGCTCAGGGTGCATCACTTTTCCCATGTTGCTATGTTCTGCATTAGTGATTGGTAATACTGATTTTACACATTTTTTGAGGAGATGTGTGTATGGGACATTTGATGCACTATATTCTCCTCATTGCCAATGACACAGTGGGACCTGATGCTGGGCATGTTATTTTTATTTGGAAATTCTCTTGTGCCCTCAAGAGGTGCCCTGGAACATCCAGATTGCATGTTAGGGGTGTCTTAGGTGGAGGGGTTGTGAACCACTGTTGTAGGCCTTATTGTATTTGCTAGGCTGCAATGCCTGACATCTGACATCTGTATGCTTGGCTTATGTCCTTGACGGTGGTGTTCTACTCTGAGTTGTGTGATGTTCGCCAAAAAAAAATGGGTGTTAGATTTCTGGAGGAAAATGTTGCAATTTAACTTGCGTTAGCCCTAACTCCTACATTCGAATGGCTCTGGGCTTCGCTTCTACATTGTCCCCAGTGGGCAAGATCTTTATGTCCTGGCGACGGGCATCATGCGTTTCAGAACTGCCGTTATTTCTTACTAGTGGGAACATTTGCATTGCTTACTTGACGTACAAAACAGCTTTTTCTGCCGATGCAAACGTTTGGATCGAGCCCTTAAATACTCGTTTGTTCCCTCAGATGAAGCTTATTTGCTCCAGAATACCTCCACATTATTTTTGTACATTTAGCCCCTGGAACGGAGAGCAGACTTGGCCTTTAGGGAGCTAATTTCTTGTAAGTCAGTGATTTATAGTAGAAGTGGAATCAACAATTACTTTCAGTTTACTGCAGTCTGATAAGGTTACAGTTCATGAACAGCTGTGAGAATGCCTACACCCAGAACCACATGATCTGTGATCCAAGCACTTTAACCTTTAACCCCTTAAGGACCGGTGCGCGCACGCGCGGCCGGCACGTGCGGACCACGGTGCATTTTTTTTTCCATTGCTTCCAGTTCAGGGCTTCTGGAGCGGCGTGCAGCAGCACCGGGAGCCCTGAACTCCATGCCGTGCCAGGACCGTAATTGGTCCTTAAGTGCCGGACCGCCGTGACGGTCCTGGCACGGCAGTAGTCCTTAATGGGTTAAGGACCCTTACTTATTGTACCCCAATTGGACCTACAACAACCAAAAAAACAGGAAAAAAAAAAAAAGCAGCCTCCGTGTAGTGGGAGTTCCCATTTTTTACTCAGAAGGAAAAGGGGTAATTTTTTGTATAAATATAAAGTTTACTGATTCTTTAAAGACCTTTGATCCCTGTAAGTCTGCTGATCAAGTTTTCAGGTTTAACATTTCTGCATTTATCAAATTACAATTTAGTGCTTCTTTAACCCTACAAGTACCAGAGGGATGTGCCACTCTTTGCTTCACAATACGTTCAACACCCCTCTCGTTCTTAGAGAGTTAACACGTGCAGGTTTATCTCTGGCGTGGCTAGGTTTTAAAGAAACAAGTTTCAGAAGGCGATAAAGTAGTGTTCATTCGTACAGTTTACTGATATTTAATGAACATTATTACAAGAGGTCATTACAAGAGGAAAAGAGAAAGGATTTTTTGTGCAACAATTGGAGATTCCTACATATGACTAGTAAGGAAAGGGACAGGACAGAGAGTGGCAGGGGGTCCGGCTTCTAACGGAACTGCAGTTGGCTGATCCTCAGACCGATGACGTCCTTGCCAATTTCCGTTACCTAAGACAATGAAACAAAACAAATATAAATACAGGACAAGCCTATCTACATTAACCCTTTCACAAACTAGAGATGTGTGCAACAACACTGCAAACCATGTTAAACATGAACAACTCTTAAAAATAACCCCTTCCACGTATCTTAATCTGGGTACACAATCGTAATGCCACAATCAATCAACTATGTGTGATCGGTTCCCCGAAATAAATCTTTAACCCTTTAAGTGCCAGATGGGTACGCAACACACGGCTTTGCAATGTGTTGCGTACCCCTCTGGCACTCAAAGGGTTAATTAATACTGGACATCATGTCTGCCTCCACTGACATGACATCCAGTACTAATTAAAAATTCATTTTGGGGAAGTGATCCACAGAGAAGAGATTCATAGAGGCCACTGGGATTTTCTGCCCAGATCGGGATAAGTTAAACACGATTGTTTAGTTGGCATACCCAGGGTGTTAAAAAGATAGCAAATCAGATGTTGGCCATCTGTGGCTCTCCAGCTGTTCATTGCCCAGCCCAAGGATGATGGTAATTACAGTATAAGAACAGCTGGAGAGCCACAGATCTCCAATCTCCAGGGTTAGCTGACCTCTGGGTCTCCAGCTGCGGGAGACTACAACTCATCATACCCAATCAGCCAGTTGTTGGTTAGGGATGGTAAAAACTGTAGTCCCAAAAAGCTGGAGACCCAAAAGGTTGCCTACTCCTGCAGTAGATTAATCTTGGTTACCGTGGTGACTCGGCAGATCTGTCCTTTGAACTCTGGGCTGTAGCATGCGCCACTAAGCGGACATTTCTCCACTGGCTTTCCGCGGTATATGGGTCTGTAGGAGGCTGCACAGATGTCAAATGGGTTGTGCATGTCGTAGTTAAGCTGGTGGGTATCCGTGAGGTTCTTCTCGCAGGCAGATAGAATCTTACGAGTCTGATAATGACAGACAAAAGGTTATCAGAAAGGAACAGAGAAACCTTGTATTTACACCCACTCTCCTGCCTCTCCTTCCAGCTTTCTCACCTGTTGAGCCACCTCTGGCTTGGGCCCAAGCTCCAACAGGCGTCTGGCAAAGGCAGCGGCTGTCTTAAAATTCTTTAGTTTGAAGAAGAGGTTTACGGCTGTTCTGAGTACCAGAATCAAGTGTACAGGCTGCAGGCTGGAGTGTGTGAAGTAAGCTGCCATCTGTGAGGAGAACAGAGAACATAATCAGTAGTGCTCACATACTGGCGACTGTAGATTTGGCGCTGTTATTTCCGTCAGTCAGATAAAGATTTGAAAGACAACTGAAACATAACTGACGCACTATCGACAGGTCTAATGTGGGAGCAGATCTAATGAGGAAGACAGGGTTATGCTGTGTCCACAGCGTATCAGTCATAGAGAGGTCCACACCCAGTGAAAGGACTGGATCATCCTTAGTGACAGACTGAACTTTGAGCCTTGTATTTTAGTGATATGGGGCCAAAATAATGTTCCTCATAGACTAAGTGATGGGTTTTGAAACTCTGCACGGGCAGTTTATAGGGACTCTTCCTGCAACAAGTGAAGCCTGCAGTTTGAAATGGATCAGTAAGAATTACCACATTTGCTCCCAGACACCTTCCCTCTCATCTCCTCCTGAAATCCCTCAACTACCTATAAAGTATCGTATTTCTTGCAAGATTATCCTCCTCTCCTTTAAGACTCTTTGTTCTTCAGAGCACACTTACATTTCTGCTCTTATCTCCCGCTACACCCCTTCCCGTCCCCTATGTTCCTCGCAAGGGTTCTTCCTGTCCTCTCCCTACACAACTCAAGCCATCTCTCAGCTACAAGCTTTCTCACTGGCTGCCTCTCGATTTTGGAATGCCTTCCCTATCAACATTCGCCAGTCAACCACACATCACTTTCAAGCATCTCCTCAAAACCCACCTGCTCAGGGAGGCATCTCAATAGCAATATCCTTCTTGTGCACACCGATAGGCACATCAGAATCCTTCTGCACTTCTTTAAATACATCTTGTACTTGCACTTATATTCCTCCTCTTACTGTCTCTGTATGTCGTCATGAATTCTAATTAGATTGTAAGCTCCTAGGGGCAGGGTCCCTTTCCCAGTGTATGATTCCGTTTGATGCGCTTTCCCCCACTAATAATGCAATGATCACACATGAAGAACGATATAAGTCTTATCTCTCAAACCTTTATGATTTGAGAGATATTCACAAGCAAAGTTTCCCCTCCCGCCCCTTTTACCTAGTGTAAGCCATCTCTTCTCAGATGTGGAATCCAGTCCATAGACCAGACAGATAACAGAAGGGGACAGTCTTCTTACTATGAGAACAATGAAAGCCCTGCCCCCCTTGACAAGTTTTTCAGGTTTTTCCCTTATATTAATTGAAGATTGTCCCTCTCTGCAGTCTACCTGGGCACCTCCCTTCTGCTCTGGCTGAACAGTGTTACATCGGTAGAAGGGGCGGGAGGCGGATACTTTGTCATTGAATTACTCTTGAACTACAACTCTGACAGAATTGAAATAACACTCTCCAAGGTCCAAATACTATGATGATTAATTAGAGCTGCTTTTATTATGAAACATTACTATCCCTTTAAGCTACAGTCTTCATTGTTCAGCCGCATTCCTTTTCCATCTGAGGGGGTCAGTTTTCTGTTTCACTCAAATGGACAACAAGAGCCGTTTAGAGGCTGCAAAGTTCAACCCCAGGTTATTTTTTTTTTATTAACTAAATCAGGTCATATAAGTAAATTACAAAAAATATTAATTGTGCTTTAATTCACTGGCTTTTAGGGATGATAGAAGTTGAAGCCCCCACACATTTGTAAAGTCAAAAGGTTGACTATCTCTGGACAGTTGGAAATATTTGATGGACAAGAGCTATGCAGGGGGAAGTGAAAGACGCAAGTAGTCAGAAGATATTTTTGTTTATGTGCCTCACCTCCTACTGAGAGAAGCTAAACCCCACCCCCATGGTCCCAGTGTCCCCCCCTCCATTAGGATAAAATTGAAAATCTTCATTGTAAAGGACCCCAAAAACACACTGGATTAATTCAATGGGAATCTGGACTGAAGTTGTTTAGGGAATTCTGTGATTCCGTAGGTATATCTTGGGGTCTCCACATGACTAAATAATACTGGTTGAATTGTGTCATGACCTTCTCACAAATCCGGTCTGTGTACTCCCCCAGTCTTGCATATGTAACCTAGTTATGCATCACCCCTGTACTGTACTGTCATACTGCAGCCCACATACCTCACAGATGCGTTTCTGCTGTTCCAGTGTCTCTTTAGGAAGTTTCTTGCGTTCAATTTCCATGGATAGTCCCACAATGTATTCTCTGCAAATGGTGATCAGCTGCTGTGCCTAAAGTTTTGTGAAAAAGAAATTCAACAAGTATATTACGTACTTAGAGACACATGCACATAAAAAACCCAGAGAACGGCAATTCTAGGTCAAGACAACTGTAGTACAGAGAACATCAGCATTCCACAAACGCCTATTGATTTAAATGGCGGCTTCTAACACCTTGAATGCTTGAGAGGTTTGCCTCCGTAGTATTCATGGAATTTACAGCTTCATTTACATCAATGGGAATATGTATTTGTTTGCCTATGGCTCAGTAGGCTAGCTGTTGAATTCCTCCTCATTTTAATTGCGCAAATAGTCCTCAAGATTTTGGTTTCTGGACTTCACAAGTTTATATTACATCACAGATTAGACAAGTCAAAGGGCCACATTCAGGAAGTTCATGTAAAACGATTCTGGAATGAACCATCTGTGCCACAGAGAATATCTAAAGATTTGCCAAATATTTAAAGGGGATCTCTCACCTACATATATGTAATGCTCATTAGTTAGAGCATTTATCAAAAAGACTGAAAATATTGTTCATTGTTTTAAGAAAACAGTTACATGCACAAAAATTGAAGTTTAAAAAGTGTCCGGCAACCTGCTTCTGGCTTGACGAACCTTGCCGACCAGAGGCAGCTCCCGTCCCACTACCCATCATCCTCCCATGACGGAGGCTGTCTGTCACTAAGGTGGCACGATCACATTGGCAGAGATCGATATCTAGCCAATGCGATCGCTCCACCTTAGTGACAGACAGCCTCCGTCATCGGAGGATGATGGGTAGTGGGACGGGAGCTGCCTCTGGTCGGCAAGGTTCGTCAAGCCAGAAGCAGGTTGCCGGACACTTTTTAAACTTCAATTTTTGTGCATGTAACTGTTTTCTTAAAACAATGAACAATATTTTCAGTCTTTTTGATAAATGCTCTAACTAATGAGCATTACATATATGTAGGTGAGAGATCCCCTTTAAATGGGATTTTAAACCACACACTAGTGAGGTATCCAACACACTGACTTGAAAAGTACTGGAAACGTACCTAGCATTCAAGTGGTTAAAAGCCCCATTTAACCAATAGTAATTAGGTATTATTTTTATTTTATTTAACCCCATAGTGATCTAGAATTTATCCACTACAGCATCCCAACCTATTCCTACTGCAGATCACATAAAGTCTAAGGTTGGATTTGCATGGATGGAGGATGAGCAGAGGCCACTTTCTGATAGAGAAGCCAATATGTTATGATTTGAATCCTGACCTCTGAGATCTCCTGCTTGTTGTCCACTACAAGAAGGGGCACGCTTAGGAGGATCAGACGGAATTTCTCCACCGCCTCCTCAAATTTTCCAGATGTGGTGAGTTGGTAGCAGAGCTGCAAGCGCTGAATCAGGTCACTGAGTTTCAGGCCCACAGCGGGAAGCCCATTCTTCAAGCCTGCGTCCTTCCTGGTAAGGAGAAGAGCACGAGTCAATGAGGAAAAGATCTGAAAATAAGAGGGTGGTTCTGTATTCTGTGTCTGCTATCCTATAGAACATTTCACCCTTTTAAGTACAGCTGGGATGGAATCGGTCTTAAGAACCAGTGCATTAAACATTTATTATGGAAACAAACATATGTTGTAGGTCAGGGATGTCCACATTCAGTCCTCAAGGGCGACCAATAGTCCAGGATATAAGAATTTAACCCATTTATTTATTTGTGGGTCGGTCAAAATAAATGAGCCACTGATTATCTCACCTGGAATTAATCAGGGCCTGTTGGTAGCCCTCGAACACAAAACTTGGACACCCTATTGTAGGGTACTGCAATCACCGTGAGATGCCTAATAAGTTATTACAGCTAAAATATCAAATGTTATGCAGCAGTACCACCTTGCCACCTGGTGTCAAAACAGTTTTTCTATGGAGGATAAGGAAGCTCCACAGAAAACAGCAATAACTGTTCCACCATTTCGTAGCAAATTGAACTGTAATAACTTTTGAATGACTCTTATCCCAGCTGAAGTACCTTTTTTTGTTTTACGTTTTATAAAAGCGTTAACGATCCTTTTGAGAAGATCTTACCAATTGCGTTGAGGGTATCCATACATGGCAGGGAGACCAGGCAGAGCCTGGTAGGTGCTGCGTCCTCGTGAGAATGTATTCAAGAAATGTTGCTTGTATGGCCCAAAGGTGACCACACCAACCTGGTCATGCAGCAACTAGAGACAAGAAGAAGGATTTCTATTGGTAAATTTCAATATTCTCTACTCACTGTTCAAGGCTGTATGCTGTACCATAAGCAATGGGCAACTGAAAGTGTAACAATCGACTGCTTCTAATTAAGAAGATACGTGGATAATGCAATCATGACTTACCCGCATTGCAGTTTCAAAGGAGCCTGCCAGGATGTGATCAACAGCAAGCTGAGAGTTATTGCACCAGGTCTGTAGGCAAAGAAAAAAGTGAATTATTATTTAACTCTACAACTGTGGTCTCAAACTACAGTCCCAGAGGGTTGAGACAGTGAAGGTCTTTGATAACCTTTGCACAGGTTCTGTAATCAAACAAGTTCACTACACCTGTGCAATATCAGCGTTATGCAAAAAAACAGTCATATCTCATTTTCTCTGCCTGACATCTGAAAATGTTTATGATGTCTTGATAGAGGGCCAAGACAGGGCCCCAATTTCGATTTATCAAACCAGCAGCTTTTCCACTATGGAAAAGTCCTGTGAGTGAGGTTCTTCAATATTTCTTATATATATATATATACATAAATATATACGTGTGTGTGTGTGTGTGTGCAGGCACGTGAGAGAGAGAGTAGGGCTTTACCTGCTGAGTAAACGTGGGTTCTCTCATTGCGAGATGCTTCATTTAAAAGTTCTTATAGCAAATTATATTTTTTATTTATTAACTCATATTGGATACTCTTCTGACACTCGGAGGGTTAAATTGTTTATTTTCTGGTCATCAGGTGATGACATTGCCATCAACTGGTGAGGACTTAAGTCTAGGACTCAAATTAATGCATTTTAGAATGATTTTCCCAATACAGCTGTGCCGCTCCTTTAAGGCAATGTTTTGCAGTATCACTTAACAGTACTATTGAGTGTAGCACCTCCCACCCAGATGGAAACCCAGTAGGCAGAGGTGAAGCAATATTACCTGAGCCGGGCTGCTGCCTTTAGTGGGTGGCACAAAGAACCCATCCTCAGCTGTGCCCGAGGGTCCAGAGGGGATGTCCTGGGAACAAAAAAAGAAGCATTATTTGCTTTTGCTTCAAAGTCTCCTTTCGAAGAAATCAGATACAACTCACTGATGTACTAAGAAGAAATAGAGCAATTCTGTGGCAAGCCAACTGCACCAGAGGGGAAACTAACTAGTCAAACAACATTAACCCCTTAACGGTCATGTTATGTCATGGGTAAAAAGTGCCTTTGATGCCCCATGATGTACTATGACCGTCATGGATTTCAGGGCTGCACGCCGTTCAGGGAGCCCCAAGTCCGATTGTATTAAAAAAAAAAAAAAAAAAAAAAAAAAAAGCTCCGTGGTCCTTTAGTGATCGCCGCGTGCCTGCACGGCCGGTCATTAAGGGGTTAAATGGTGCTTTCCGCAGATGCGTGGTTGAGAGGAATCCAACACATTGAGACTAGAACACTGGAGACCTCCCTACCATACACACATACATATTAACCCCTTAAGGACTACATGACATACTATGACTGTCATGGTCCTTATACCCTTAAGGACCGATGACGGTCATAGTACGTCACGTACTTTTTACTTACAGCGCTCCACCGGGAGTGCTGCAAGTAAAAATAGGGCCTAAAATTGACCGCTCCAAGACTGGAGAGATCTCTTTCAGGCCCCAAAGTGGAGCGCAGATAAAAGCAACAGGTCACGTGTACCGGCAAGGATCAAAGCAGTCCTTATGGGACGTAAACGACCCAGGGCCGCTGGTCCTTAAGGGGTTAAATACATTTGTCTCCTGCATTGCACTTTGTATTTTCCAGAATTGCTCCACATTATCTTTCTCTATGAGGCACATCTTTAAAGGGACAGTAATGTTTCACAATAAAAGCAGCTCTAATTAATCATCATAGTATTTGGGCCATGGAGAGTGTTATTTCAATACTGTCAGAGTTGTAGTACAAGAGTAACTGAATGATAAAGTATCCCCCTCCCGCCCCTTCTACCTAATGTAACACTGATTACCTCAGAGCAGTAAGACTGTCCGAATGGATTACAGAGAGGGACAATCTTCAGTGATCATAAGGAAAAACCTGACAATGGTGCAAGTAAGAACACTGCAGTAAGAAGATTGTCCCTTGCTGTAATCTGTCCGGTCAAGAGACCAGATTCCATATCTGAGGTGAGCAGTGTTACATCAGTAAAAGGGGCGGGAGGGGGATAACTTTATCACTGAATTACTCTTTAACTACAACTCTGACAGTAATGAAATAACACTCTCCAAAGTACAAATACTATTAAGATTAATTGGAGCTGCTTTTATTGTGAAATATTACTATCCCTTTAATGTAATACCTACAAACCTTTACAATCTAACATTTCGATGACCAGACATCTACTCACCAGTTCAGGCGGCAGTTCCAGATCTTCTTCCACATCCCATCCACCACCTTCTTCTTGTCCTTTCCCAGCCCCCTCATCTCCTAAAGTCTCCCCGGCATCCACAAATCCATCTACAAGAACAAGCGCACTCAATGAAGGCTCAAGCACCTCCAACAGGATAGAGAGTCTGGAAATGGGGAGGGAAAGAGTCTCTCACCTTCATCCAGCAGCAGCTCCGCATCCTCTCCCCAGCCCTCGCCTCCCACTGTGTCCACATCAATGTCTGCAGCCAAAGCTCCTCCTTTACCTGCGTGTGAAAGAAGTCATTACCTCTTTAAGGGCAAAAAGCTTAACTCATTGAGTGCGCTGTGTACCACTCTGGTGTTCAAAGGGTTAAATCAACAGCCATATTTGTTTCATCTTTTAATATTTTATTAGTTCATGTTTATAAAATGACTATTTGCAATTGTTTATTTGCCTTTATTCATTATCTTTCTTCTATTTTTATTCACGTGAGCACCCTCTACTGCAGTGTGTACAGTCATAAAGGGATCGTAATACCCAATATATAATATTATATATATGTGTCATAGGGTTTATTCTCCTGGGTAAAACAAGGTAAATCCCACTGTTGAGACTTTTTATATTCAAACGTTATTACAGCTCAAACTTTTCAAGTACAGTACCTCAATGGCCTGAAATTGTATGGTGGCGCTACTGCTACACCATCCTATGGACAGCTCTGGTCAGTTGACCATAAACCACCATAGGATGGTGTAGCAACAGCGCCACTGTACATTTCAGGCCACTGAGATACTGCACCTAAGAAGTTCAAGTTTGAGTTGCAATATCTTTTTGATAAAACACATCTCAGCAGTGGGAATATCCTTGTTTTACTCAGGGGAACAAATCCTATTTATATATATATATATATATATATATATATATATATATAAATATAAAATAAATATATATATATATATATATACACACACAAGGATTAAAATTTGAAGTCCTTTGCTACTAGTCAGATCTGAATAGTTACTCGCCCCTGCAATCCATAACATATCCACCAGGGCTAAATTTTCACTTACCATTGGCTAGTGGAAATTTTGAGTCCTGTATATATCCTTATATCACTATATATAAATCCTTACATATTATATATATATCTTTATATCACTAAATATATTATATATTTAAAATTATAAGTCCTTTGCTACTAGCCAGACATGAAAAGTTACTCACCACTGCAAGCCAAAACATACCCACCAGGGCTGAATTTCTACTTGCCAGGGCTGAATTTTCACTCACCATTGGCTAGTGGAGAGTGGAAATTCTGAGCCCTGATATACATATACACATACATACACACACCACACATTTATTTTCTACACATTTTAAGTATTAATATCCCTTGAACTGCATCTGCATAAAAGTCAATTACTTTTTTTGTCCAATGGGGTAAAGGATTTTCCGTTTATCTGCATCCTTTATGATTTTCTGCAGAGTGATCAGGGACGGCCAGACTACACCTTTGGTCCCCCACCAACATGGAAAAGCTCCATCTGGATCAGTTTAGGCATCCCTTATATACAGGTCAAGCTTGGGGACTGGCTGACACATAAAAAGGACTTCCCCATGCATGGCAATGGCCCCTTAATGCTTTGAGCTTTCCATCTCCCATGCCTGGTGGCGCAATTAGTAACATGTGGGACTATGGGGGGGAATGGTATTTGGATTGGGTGATAATCATTTCTAATGAAATATGAGTACACAATGAGTTGGTGATGTGTACATGCTAATGATTTGTGTCCTATCATCCTCTGTAATTCTAATACATAATGAGAATTCATAATGAGCTGTATTTTATTTACCTACATTATGGGACTACTTAGTGTACAATAAAGAACTCTATGTTCTTCTAAAACATAATGAGAAGGTGCAACTCCTTGCTGTATTGTCTATATCCGTGATTCCGAACCCACGCCCTCAGGGTCCACTACCAGGCCAGGACTAGTGAATTTCCCTGACAGAGCACAGGTGTGTTTATCAGAGGCTCCTTCAATCTGATTAACCATTTGAGTGCCAGAGGGGTACGAAACGCATTGCTCTGTAATGCGTTGTGTACTCCTCTTGCACTCAAAGGGTTAACTCACCTGCGAACGAATTAGAAAATCCTCATATCCTGGCCTGTTAGCGGGCCCTGGCGGCATGGGTTGAGAACCACTGGCCTATACTGATGCGTGCAATGCTCATGCTTGCTTTGTGCTGGCTTTTCTCAACAGACTGTATGTGTGTGTGTGTGCGCCACTTCCCTGCTTTCCCGCTACAGGTAGATTCCTCTGCAGCACTACGTGATTTCTCCTCATTTTACAGCCTGCACAAAGGTTCTTTATCTATAATTTACTATGGGATTACTTGGCCTATATGATTTACATGCACTCCCAGAAAGAAGTAGCTGCAATCTGAGCGAGCAGCTGCACTCTACATTATTAATATTTGCAGCTGTGAGTAAGCCCTCTGGCCAGATGGAGCTTAGCGTTTGGGAGACACCTGGACCCTTTAACTCTAATGGGGCGATTAAATACAGGTAACACTGTTGCTTAGCAACAACCACAATCGGTATCTGCAACTGCTGCAGCTACTCGAGGAGACTAGTACGGAGGTCTTCCTCAGGGATTGTTCTCCCCACTCTGAATCCAAGTGCTACTGAACATAACACACACACACTTCATTAGGAAAACCTTTGACGGTTGTCCGCTGTAGTGAACGTTAAGGCGTAGCTCTCTCTCCTTTTCTTAGTCTGCATATAACTGTGATTAATGAGGGACTAGACCTTTTCTGACTGTACTACATCAGGCCTATATCTTGCTGATTAGGTCACGTGTGTCCCTTTACAGATGGCACTTATTCTATGCACATGTCCTTTGGTACCCTGAACTCACAACTAGCACTATTACATGGTCTATTCACCCAGTTAGCCCTATTTTCTCTAATCTCTCTCTCGCAAAATGGTCTACTGTTGCTCCTGGGATCTAATGTATAAAAGCCATTGACCAGTTCCCAATAACGGGGGGGATTTGTTCACTGCAGAAGCAGATATTTTCCTGTTTTGTGCAGTCAGTGGACAATGCCACTTTCCTCTCTCAGCAGCCAACAATGTAACATAATAATTACCTTTGCTTGCGATGGTTCCTTCAAAGAATCCTTTGGACATGGTCAGGAGAGGCCAGTTGGTGTCCAGAGGCATGACAGGAGGTGGGGGCAGCAGTAGTTTCGCATCTGGGTCAACCTCAGGAATCTGCAGTGAAGAAGACACAGTACAGTTCGTGCCTTGTTTATCAAGCTAAGGAGGTAATTCTGGAGTAAACCACCTGCACCATTGGGAACTAAAAACTCCCTTTGATTTTATTTTACGTAGGAAGAAATAGTAATCCTTTATTTTGATTTTACAATCATTTTCAAATGAACATCAAAAGCCAAATGACCTATACTTTATTTTTCCTCTTTCATTTTAATACCCGATAGAGCTTTGTTCAGAAAGCTTTCTGTGGGCAGACGGTGTGCAAGAATCCTTAAAGTGATACACTTACTATTTCTTTTTCTGGGTCAAAAGTCTCCCTAAGACTCTCTTCTTCATCATTCACCCCGTGGGTGGCAGCGGTGAGATATGCCAAAGACTCTGGGGAGGCAATGAGAGAAGCGTTGTTACCTTATAAAATTGTTAGAAGAGCTAGAAGGAAGATCAGGTGACCAGGGGACACCTCTTGAGATTAGAGGAAAGGAGGTTTAGACTTCAGCAGAGGAAGGGGTTTTTTTACAGTAAGGTCTGTTAAATTGTGGAATTCATTGCCCAGGGAGGTGGTTATGGCAGAAACAATGGATACGTTCAAGAGAAGATTAGATTTCTTTCCAAAGGGAACATACAGAGTTATACTGTTTATTAGTAGGCAGATCAGGGAGGTCTGATAAAGACTAACTTATTTGTTAGCAGGAAAGCTATAAAATCACTGGGGTATGAGGAGAAGGTTGAACTTGATGGACTTGTGTCTTTATTCACCCTAATTTACTATGTTACTATGAAGAGGAAGTGTAATAAAACGACTGTACTTACTCTGTCCACAGTTCTTCAGGATCCTAACCCTCTCGTCCACATCCCCCAGATATAGAGCGTTTTGGTACTGGCCGCTCATGTCCTTGCGAATCTCCGCTTTATTATGAAAGGAAAGAAGGGAGAGAAATGTGACTATATCCTGTGCCAGAGTGCTTGAAAAACAGATCTAATAGGTAGAAGCAAGTTTGTTGTTTTTTTCCCTAGTGCCATGATTTTCTGGGAGCGATCTTAACCTCTCCCCCAGGTGATGTACGATACTGTAACCCCGCAGTGTGATTTATGAGAATTTCCAACAATAACAACACATGAAATTGGGTCAAGAAAGGGTTACCGTGTACAAAAACTCAATAGTTACAAGTTACCATCACTCACGAAAGAACTACAGTCAACACTCAAGAAAAAGTTACAATTTACATATTCTCTAAAGACAGAATTTATTGGTCAGTTTATGAGCGCTATCTAGTACTGGAGAGCAGGCGGAGGAAGGGAGGAGAGAAATGTGGAATATTAGTATCTGACTGGAAAGGACAAGATGGGGGAGAGACAAACTGGGTGGAATACCATTAACTGGTCAGCAAGGAGAGGTGGGAGGAAAAGCAGTGTGGTATGTTAAAGGGATAATAATACTTCGTTTTATCTTTATTTTACTTTGTAGGCATTGAAAAAACATGAAGAATGATATAAGTCTTATCTCTCAAACCTTTATGGTTTGAGAGATATTCACAAGCAAAGTTTCCTCTCCCTCCCCTTTTACCTAGTGTAAGCCATCTCTTCTCAGATGTGGAATGCAGTCCATAGACCAGACAGATAACAGAAGGGGACAATCTTCTTCCTATAAGAACAATGAAAGCCCTGTCCCCCTTGACAGGTTTTTCCCTTATCTTAATTGAAGATTGTCCTTCTCTGCAATCTACCTGGGCACCTCCCTTCTGATCTGGCTGAGCAGTGTTACATCAGTAAAAGGGGTGGGAGGGGTACTTTGTCATTGATTTACTCTTGAACTACAACTCTGACAGTATTGAAATAACACTCTCCAAAGTCCAAATACTATGATAATTAATTAGAGCTGCTTTTATTATGAAACATTACTATCCCTTTAAAAGTGAGGATTAGTAATGTGAAATGTTAATAATGCTAGCTAACTAGTACTATCAGTACTGCGTAATTTGCAAAAATTAATACATTAAAGCAAACTATCTCAAGGTCCTTTTAAAACGCCTTTCAAAATCACCTGACTTCTTATGAGAGGTTAGCGGTACTTTAAATTGTATAGAAGTAGAATCCCACAGAAGAACACAGCTCTGGGGTTAAGAAGGGATATTCTGCCATCTACTTACCAATCTTCATCATCTTACGCAGCTTCTCTAAATTGCCGGTGATGAGGTACAGGAAAGACAACTTGTCAAAGTTTTTGGTGCGTTGATAGCACATTTCCACAATCTGGTGGTTTCCCTGCAGCAGGGCCACCTCTCCCAACTTCTCCCAGCAGTTCTTGTCATCCAGAGCCTTGGCCGCTTCAAGAGCAATCTGTGCGTGGAAAGTAGAGCTGAGTGAGATTTATCTAGAGAGACAGAGGGAAGCTAAATTTTGCTTGTTTAAGGATCAATGTTCTAAAGACTTCAAAGCACAAGGGATATGGTGCTATTTACTAGCCACCCCAAACAGACCTTAAAGGAGCAATAAAGGTTATATAAAACAAAAAGCAGGGATTTTCCTGCTGAATAACACTCCTGGGAGACATGTCATTCAAAAGATATCACAGTTTGTTTGTTTTTTTTAAAAAGCAAACTGTTAGCATCGAAATCTCAAATGAAGCCCAGAGAGCATAATTTTCTATTGCATTCTATGGGACAGCTTGAACCATAGACTAAAGCTCAGAAAGTGAAAGAAACCATGTCGCCTGATGATTAGAATAAAAAAATATCCTGCAGTATCAAAATAAGGTTGAGCTGTATTAACTTGTAAATAAAGCAACTCCCTGCAACGGGAACACCCTTGTTTAACTCTGCAGGAAAATCTCTACTTTATATTCATTTTGATAAAGTAGCAATGCTCCTACCTTAACCCCTAAAGGACAAGAGAGAAGTACAAAACTAAAAGTAAACCTCACCATCTGAATGCATCGGCCCACGATTTGTATGTAAAATGTTATTCTTGTTGATTGTAATCCCTTGCACACTAGAGACATCACTATCACATGGCTTCACAATGCTTTGGTTAGGCCTTTAGCACAGTAGGAGTTAAAAGTGTCTTCCCTGAGATGTAACTTTTATTCCTTTGGGTACTGAGGTGAGCTGGTGATAGTTTTCAGGGAAGGTTTCAGACAACCGTCCATTTTAAATGGGCTACGTATGAATATTCCCTACTGCCTGCCAGCGTTTCAACCAGCATCAACCTGCAGGATGTATTTCTCTGTAAACTGGATGGTTATGGAAACAGCAGGCCAGGATGACATTCATCACATACCTTGTTTGGATCAATAAAAAGGGTGTGTGTGTGTGTGTGTGTGTGTGTGTGTGTGTGTGTGTGTGTGTGTGTGTGTGTGTGTGTGTGTGTGTGTGTGTGTGTGTGTGTGTGTGTGTGTGTGTGTGTGTGTGTGTGTGTGTGTGTGTGTGTGTGTGTGTGTGTGTGTGTGTGTATATATATATATTTTTCTGTTTAAGACCAGTGTTTGCGCTCCATTGCAATATACACCACGGAAAAGGGTCCTTAAAAATGTTTTAAGGACTTTTTCTCTGGTGAATTGCTTTGCAATGTGTAGTTCATTCCTTTTTTCCCTCTTTGGGTTAACATTACACTCTATTCCGAAATATCCTGCTGGCCATGTAACGACCTGTTCATGATATCTGATCACCCAGTTAAAAGTGATCAAAGAGGTATCAAGTGGGCCCAGACTATGCCCGTCCATGCCCACTAGTCCAACTGTTTGAACACCCAGTGACGACAGAAGCAGCAGCAGACAGGTCCACTCAAGTGTTCCATGGAACCGTATGTTTACATATTAGGTGTCAGTCATATATACAAAGAACTGCACTGCACTGGAGGTGAAGTTAATAATTTTTTTAGTAAGGTATATAACTAATTTTAGTTCCTCAGCCACCTGTGAATTTTGGTTAATTAACAGAACCCACATTTCTTTCTAGAATTTAATTATATAAATTGCCTTTTTTTAACTCTGAAGGAAAGTGGGTGAACAACCCATTGAGCAGTAATGCATTGGACATCCCTGTGGCACTCAAAAAGTTAATTCTTAACTATACTGCGCATGTCTAAGAAAATCTCTAAGATTTAAAGAGAGGAAATTCTATGACCATTTTAGATTCCAAATAAAGTCAATGGTCTGGGGGTGTTGGGTTTTACAGGTGCCAGAAGAGACACCTACTGGGATATAAAATGAAAGCAACAGTGGGGCAGTTGTCTAATCCACCTATGGCAACACAGGGGACAAACGAAAACAACCACTGATTTAACTGGTTGAGATCTCCAAAGACTCTCTAGCAAACAAGATGTTAAAAGCTTCATTTATATCATGCGGAGCTATTATTTGTCAGCAATCTTGGTCAGGGATGAAGGCTGCTACTTTGCAGTCACGTTTATTTTTCCCCTTTTTGATGTTCTTTGTTTGGTCTGGAATTGCTCTACTTTTAATTCCAGCAAACAGCCCTTTATTTGCTACTGTTGCTTCTATGAACCCCTTTGCGACCATTGACGTGCCAGGACCGTCACGACACTTAAGGACCAGTGACGGTCCTGGCACTTTATGGAGTTCAGGGCTCCCGGCGCACAGCCCTGAAATGGAATAATAATAATAATAAAAAAAAAGCCCTGTGGTCGACAAGTGCTGACTACGCGTGCCGGTCTTTAAGGGATTAAAGAAAACGTCATTGGACTGGTGTGCAACGGTCCTTACTTCTATGTTTCCACATTCCAGGGCCAGACTGAAGCGGGTCTTCTCATCCTTGACGAAGTGCAGTGCCACCTCAGGGTACCCTTTCTTCTGTAGATAGGCGATAATGGACTGACCCACCAGCTTGGCATTTCTCACCATGTGCAGGACCTGAAGATGAAAAAGGGCTGTATAACTCAGACCAATAGCCTCTGGCCAATGGCCTATCACGGAACTTCTGACTAGTGAGCACTAACAAGCATAAGCAATTAAGGTGTAACCTTTACGGACAAATATTATTAATGTACAACTAGCTGCACTTAATAAACCCAGTTGTTAGTTAGTTAAAGGAACACAAATCCCTCTTAATAACAACCCCTTACTTACTTTACCATTGCCAGAAAACCCTCACGGCTCTATGAAGTTTGCCTTTGTGCCTCAGTAAGAGCGATAACATCTGCAGTCAGTACGGTTTGTCTGACATGTCAGTTACTGCAGGACTACAGAATTCAATCCCCAAATTACAAGCAGAGAGATTACTCAGATTAACAGACGCAGTGGGAGGTGTTTGAGGTCCTGAGGTACAGCTAGTAACTGTCATGTCTGTCTTCATGGACATTATACGCAGGAAAAGTTAAAGCAATGAGGCCAAAATTAATTGTGTCCATTAGCATTTGATGGCTACAGTAAAGTAAGGGTGGTGGGGTTTAGAATTAGGAGGTGTTAGTATTAATTTAAATAGGAATTACAGGAACATTGAGATTTTCAGTACCTGGGTCATGTACAGGCCAATTGGTTACATTGGTTCTTTATCTACAAAGCATGGATTAATCTGTTGTATGTTAGGGATGTCTTCAAGACTTTGATTAATAGCAACTAAGGGGTTAACAAATCCGTGAAATGTATTTTATCCCTCTATTGAATATCCTGAACCCACCCCATACCATTCTGATACTTCTACACTCTGGATTTATTGATTCAAAACCGTGTTCTATATTCCACTGTAAGAAACTGTTGCAGTCTTAAAATATCATGTTACATAACCTCTTTGTTCATTCATTCACAAGTTTGCGAATAGTTATAACAGCCTACAAAGAATGGGGGTTATGTACTATGGTGTGATAAAGAGGTGATAAAGTTGATGTAACTTCTCCAGCGATGTTACGTCTACAGTTCCTATGTTATTCTATGGGTCCAATGCACTAAGATTTCGCCAGTTATGGAGATCTTAGTGCATAAGTTGTATAGAACAACATAGGAACTGGAGAAGTGATGTCAATGTACACGTCATCTCTGCTTTATCATGCCTTAGTGCATAACCCCCATGTGTCTCTATCACAAGCAGTGATTTTAAATGCACTAGATAATGAAGACAGCAGAGTATGGTCACTGCGTATTACAGCACTTACCTCATCATACTTTCGGTTAATCAGTGCCAGTTTAAACTTGAATTCAGTGGGGTCAATAGTGAGCACCCTTGGTCGGCACTCTCGGTCAAGACAGTAGACGTTGTTTCCCTTCACACGTGTGATGTAAATGGGCAGATCCAATGTTCGGATGATACCGTGATCTCTACAAAAGAAACCAGTACAGATACAGCTTACACAAGACTCAAAATCAGGTGTCTAGATCTCAATTAGATAACCACGTGCTGTGCATTGTGGGTCAGTGAGGAATCTATTTACGTGAACACTATTGCTTAACTCTAACGGTCGTATGAAAGAACAGGTTGTACAATTCCCAAACCAGTGTAAAGGTTTCCATACCTTGATAACTTAAAGGGTTAGTAAAGTATATTAAAGAAGACTTGGCAAACGGCTTTTAATGTTAAAATTAACAGATTGCGCTATGTTTAAGTCGTTACTTTGTTGTAGTTCAAAAGTTATTAAGCGATAAAGATCCCCCGCCATCCTCTTTGGGCTAAGAGCTTCTGTATCTACAGTCTGGTCAAGACTGATGCGGCGAGGGACAAACTTAATTAAGCAAAGGGTAATCCTGCCCTCCTTCATCAAAGGGGGGCAGCGTTTTCCTTATACTGACTGAAGTTTGTTCCTCGCTGCAGCCGTTGAGTCGTACGAGCCGATTTGAGATTCAGAGGGAGGCAGCCAGTAGGGGCTTGCGGGGAACTTTTCTCTCTTAATATCTTTTGAACTACACAAAAGTAAGGTCTTACATATAGCGCAAACTGTTAATTTTAACATAAACAAGACTGAGGGAACAACTTTCAAATAGATATTACTATCCCTTTAAAAAGCAACTAATATGACAATATAAAAAGTTAACAAAATAAATGCTGCTGCTCCTATGTTTGTGAGATACAGCATTATAACGTTACAACCGTCCATATACATTCCCCCCACTCACTCTGGCTTCTCTTTCCTAGAGCTGGGGCTGAGAGTTCCATAGAGGCTGATGATTATTTGCTGCTATGATGTCAAACCCACTAGCATAGCCAATCGGAACAAAGCTTAGGAGAGACCCATGCAATCAGGGCTGTAGGTTTTTAATGCAGTTACTCCCAGTGGTGGTGGTAGACGTAATTAACTAAAGACAAATGTTTTTATCTTTTGCCTGATGTTGATTGGAATATCCCTTGTGCGTCCACATGTAGAAGTAGGAGCATCGTAGAAGCCCTGACGGGGATGTCCCTAAAACAGCTGGTGAAGGCGCCAACTAGAGGGGACAATATCCTAGACTTAGTATTCACAAATGGAGACCTGGTATCTGAGGTGAAGGTGGGAGAAAATCT
Source organism: Rhinophrynus dorsalis (assembly GCA_037306005.1). Lineage (NCBI taxonomy): Eukaryota > Metazoa > Chordata > Amphibia > Anura > Rhinophrynidae > Rhinophrynus > Rhinophrynus dorsalis. The sequence continues at coordinate 13,781,271 of CM074728.1, forward strand.
AGGTTCCAGTGACCACCAATGTTTGTGGTTCGGAATCCAGACTGACTACGAGAAATCCCATTCTGCAACCAAAGTATTGGACTTTAGGAAGACGAAGTTTGAGGATATGGGAGAATATGTAAAGAAAGAATTAAAAGGGTGGGATAAAACACCGAGAGTGAGTACTCAGTGGAAGACACTCAAAGAAGTCCTCTTAAAGGCAACAAGATTACATGTTAGACAAATTAGCAAGAGGAAAAGAAAGAGAAATCCACTATGGTTTACTAGAGAGGTAAGAGCTATAGTGAAAGATAAAAAGTCTGCCTATAAGAGATATAAAGAGACTGGAAGTGAAGCGGACAGAGAAGGGTATAAAACTATACAGAAGAAGACTAAACAGATGATAAATGCTGCTAAAGCCTCAAAAGAGGAAGAAATGGCCAAATCTGTTAAGAAGGGGAATAAAACCTTCTTCAGATATATCAGTGACAGGAAGAAGAAAAACTGCGGGATTACAAAAATTAACAACGGAAAAAATCAGTATATAGAAGAGGAAAAGGCGGTCGCTGACCATCTGAATAACTACTTCTGCTCAGTTTTTTCAGACGGCGGCCCTCATAATCAGAAAATGGCTGAACACAGCATTGCCTCTAGTTGTATAATTTTAGCCCCAGTGTTTTCAGAGGCCGATGTTCTAGAGGAACTTGTCCGGCTAAAGTCAAATAAAGCGATGGGTCCGGATGGAATCCACCCTAGAGTTCTTAAAGAACTCCGATCTGTCATAGTTGGCCCCCTGACTAATCTGTATAACCAGTCCCTTCTTACGGGAGAAGTTCCTGATGATTGGAGAATGGCCAATGTTGTACCCATTCACAAGAAGGGTAGTAAAGAAGAAGCTAGTAACTACAGGCCAGTCAGCCTGACATCTGTAGTGGTAAAAATGATGGAGACTCTTCTAAAGAAGAAGATAATTGACCATCTAACAAAAAACAACCTGATGGACCCAAACCAGCATGGCTTCACTGAGGGCCGATCCTGTCAGACTAATCTCATTGATTTCTTTGACTATGTAACTAAAGTGCTGGATGAAGGTGGTGCTGTGGATATCGCCTACCTGGATTTCAGTAAAGCTTTCGATACAGTTCCCCATAAAGAGCTGATAGATAAATTATCAAGAATTGGACTTAACCCCTGGATAGTTCAGTGGATCTGCAGTTGGCTGAAGGACAGAAACCAGAGGGTTGTTGTTAATGGAGTGTATTCTGAGCAGAGACTGGTTACAAGTGGAGTGCCACAAGGATCTGTTCTGGGCCCTGTTCTGTTCAACATGTTTGTAAGTGACATAAGGGAAGGCTTGGCAGGGAAGGTTTGCTTGTTTGCTGATGACACAAAAGTGTGTAATAGGGTTGATGTTCCAGGAGGTGTCTGTAATATGGAGAATGATTTAGCACTATTAGATAAGTGGTCAAAACAATGGAAACTTCAGTTCAATGTTTCCAAATGTAAAATAATGCACTTGGGGAAAAGGAACCCTCAATCTGACTATCGTATTGGCAGTTCTGTGGTAGCAAAGACTTCAGAAGAGAAGGATTTGGGGGTGGTCATCTCTGACAGCCTCAAGATGAGTAACCAATGCAACCAGGCGGTGGGGAAAGCAAATCGTATGCTTGGCTGCATAGCTAGAGGTATAACAAGCAGGAAGAGGGAGATTGTGATCCCTCTGTATAGAGCTCTAGTGAGACCACATCTGGAATACTGTGTACAGTTCTGGAGGCCTCATCTGCAAAAGGATATAACTAAAATTGAGCGGGTTCAAAGAAGAGCTACAAAAATGGTGGAAGGTCTAAAGCATAGAACTTATCAAGAACGACTCAGAGATCTAAATATGTATAGTCTGGAGGAAAGAAGAGAAAGGGGGGACATGATTGAAACCTTTAAATATGTTAAAGGACTGAACAAGGTTCAGGAGGGAAGTGTGATTAATAAGAATCTGAATACAAGAACAAGGGGGCACAATCTGAGGCTAGTTGGAGGAAAAATCAAGAAAAACATTAGAAAATATTATTTCACTGAAAGAGTAGTAGAAACTTGGAACAAACTTCCAGCAGAGGTGGTTGATAAATCCACAGTAACACAGTTTAAACATGCCTGGGATAAACATGTATCTATCCTAAGATAACAATAAAGGAATACTAAAGGGCAGACTAGATGGACCAGGTGGTCTTTTTCTGCCGTCAATCTTCTATGTTTCTATGTTTCTATGTTTATTATTGCTATTACAATTTGTTAGTTGCCCTTTAAGATATGAAAAAGCCTGTGCTGTTTTATAGAAGTCTGTGGGAAGCAACTGTGCTGTCTTACATTGTGAAGTGCTGCCTTCTGACTAGGAAATGATGTAAGCAGAAAACACTGCCGATAAACAGTGCAAGCAATACAGCATTAATATAAGGAAACATTTACATTCATATCTGCAAAGGTGACAACACATTTTATAATAGCACCTTGTATGTTAGCATTAGTGTTGCTTTTACAGTAAATTCCTTTTTATGTGCAGAGAACATCACGGTGGTTTTAGGATGTTTCCTCACTGACTGATTTTGCCTCAAACAGGATACATATTTTAATTAAGGAACAAAGTGGTGTGCAATATATTGCTCAACCATCTGGTCCTTAAAGGTTAATCCCCCCGCGTGCGTGCGCACACACGCACACACAAAACTGCTCCGTTCTTACATTTACACTGAAAGCATTATGTCTGATTATCTAAGTGCAGTTTTCTTTGCATAAATCGAGAGCCTTTAACAGAAGTAAAGACAGATCTGCCATACATACCCAGTGGTGAGAGCGTATTTGATGTGATTGCTGGTGGTATAAATGAACACACCGCTCTCATCCCAGGCTCCGCTCTTCACACGGATGTTCTCGTGGATGTTGCACAGAGAGTCCAGCTTTCTATTGCAGATCATAATGGCTGGAGAGAGAAGAGAGAGTCCACGATGTTAACATGGTGCTTCACATGCAGGGCTGGTGCCCCAGCCAAGGGTCATATCCAAACAAACATTACAACACTCTCAAAACTGTGTGCGGATGCCTGGAACAGAAGATACCATCATTCTGTAACATACAAACAGCTTAACCCCTTGCAAGCTAGAGAGGTCTCCAGTGCTTGTTAAGTCATGTAACTTCTCTAGCATCCAGTAAGTTAAGTAAGCTGGCCGTTGCAGAAGCGTATCGGTAAACTGGCCAACTTTGTACACAGACTACACATTAAATCAAGACTAGTAATTGAAATGGCCAAGCTTGCATACAAATCTGACGTTACAGCAATAAGGGGATTTTTATACTTATGATAAATCCTTTTCGTGGTTGATTAGGGATGCAGGGACCATGGGGTAGAGAGTCCTTTTCTAGAGCTTAGGGCACTCTAGAGTGAAACTGCAACTCATCCCCTCCCTTGCACTAAACCACCTTCCCACTGTACTGCCAAACTAGTTAACCTTTATCAAAGCAGAGTAAGGATAACGTCACCACCGCAGAGGAGCCAAGCGACAGGAAGGGCACCCCATCCGTGAATAAGGGAAAGACAAGTTCTTAGGGAAGGATGCCCTGCATGCCTCAAATGACTGAGAGAAAAGGATTTATCTATTGAGGGATGCAGGGACCATGTCCAAAGTGGTCCCGAAAACACAGAGTGGGAAAGAAAATTAGTCTGCAAAACTCTACTGCCATAATTTGCATCTTGGGATGCAAAAACATTAACATATGAATAGATTACAAAGTAGCTGCCTTGCATAGTAAATCAGGAGCTTGATGTTTCAAAGCTCAGGAAGTAATCAATGAACGTGTTAAAAGGGCAGTAACCCAGAAACGTGTCAGGACAGACCTGAGAAGGATAGCTCATCTGATAATCCAATTAAAGGGATAGTAATGTGTCACAATAAAAGCAGCTCCTATTAATCCTCATAGTATTTGGACCATGTAGAGGGTTATCTCAATTCTGTCAGAGTTGTAGTTCAAGAGTAATTGAATGATAAAGTATCTTTCTCCCACCCCTTTTACTGATGTCACACTGCTCCCCCCCCCCACACAATTGCACCTCTATCTTGCTGAATATGATCCCGAGGATGGGTGATGAAGCACAGGGACAGAAAAGGAAGAGCAGAGACAGTTAAAGAGAGTGGGAGAGAACACCATGGGAGGACACAAGAGCCTGGGGAGAAGAACAGCAGACTGGGGTAGGAAAGGGAGGGTTGGGGGGAAAGGTCAGCCAGCAGTGGTAATTCTGAACAATCTGGCTGGGGGCCTGACCTTGTGAAGAACAGTCATGTTAGAAGGCTGGGTACCTAGTGGCAGCACTTAGAGGCAGGTTTAATGATGTGGGGAGTTTGACATTCATTGGTTACTGGGCTGGTCCAGTGAGGCAGTGGGTAGAGAGGGAGGCCCCTAACCAATTCATGCACCTATCTCATTACTTAAGTCACTAGCGAGACCAGTGGCATGGTGGAGATCGATTCTCCCTTGTGTCATTTATCGGCTAAGTGGCTTTGGATGCAAGCTTTCAAGACAACTAGGTCTCTCCTTCAGGTGTAATAATAATGATTTATTCTTACTTTGCCTGAAGACGACCCAGTTGTCTTGAAAGCTAGCACTCAAAACCGCTTAGTTTGCCAATAAAGGTATCATTTTTACCCTATTAGTCTCCTGCATTTTCAGTTGCTAACACGGTGCCACGTATTACCCTCATGTCATTTTGGCACAGATAGGAGGAGGCAGAGAAGGTAACAAATGAGAGAGAGGGGCTGAGATTATTGCTGTATAATTTTATTCTGATGTCAGGATGCTAAATAACTTACTATCCCAGCAAGCATCACAGCCCAGAGCTCTCATCCATTTTGTCACAGGCTAAATGACAGGAAACATCTTCTCTACAAAATTACATAGGGTAGCATACCTTTACCGTTTTTTGGGTCCCATCTGACTTAAATCACCCAAGTGGTACTAGTCCCTGTTCTCATTCAGACATGTTACAAGCCACCAATGCAGTTTATACTTTGGTAAACCTGTAGACCTGCCCCTGTGTGATGAAAGAACGCCAGATTCTGAATGAATGGCTGCATCTGCCTGCCCTGCAGAAAGGATCTGGCAACGTCTGCAGCCAACCAATCAGAACCCAGCTCTCTCGCCTCACTCAGAGACAGAACTCTAGTTTTCTACAGTATACGTTGCATTAGCGGCTTTTAACATGCAGGCTAGTGGCAGTTTGTTAGCATGGGAATGGGGACTGGACTCATCAGTGGAAAATCAATAAAGATGGGGCTCAGTCCAAACCTGGCTACAGGGGTAACATGAAGATTCAACAAATTCCCTTTCATTTACATGGAGCTTTTAACCCCCTGAATGTTATAGAGGTTTCCAATGCATTTCTCTGCAGTGCGTTAGAGACCTCTATAGCATTCTAAGGGGTTAAAAAAAAGCCCCATTTAAATCATTTTGAATATTCATTCCTCCCTGTAGCGATCTTGCTTTGCACTTGAAATACACCTCTTTAGCTTGATGAGCAAGGCCCGAAATATCTCAAACACCATCACCAATATCAAGAAAATATATACATTCCAACCCAAAACGAGAATCCCTAATCAGGAGCCTTACCGTGCTTGGCCAGGAGAGCCACGTGAGACATATCAGATGACCAGATAACATATTTCACTTTGGAGATTTTCACAGATGCGAGTGTGCTGCAGAGACACAAAAAAGTATTTTAACATTCAACACACAATGCAGCAACACATAAGAGACTCTCCTACTTTCCAATATTGTGCATTCAGGAATAACTGAGATTTTAACCCCTTAAGGACCGGATGATGGCGCACCTGGCCAGCACTTAAGGACCACGGACCATTTTTTTTACTTCTTTCAGAATCCGATGCAGGGCTCCCCAAATGGCGTGCAGCCGACCCATGACGTGCCAGGACTGTCAAGGGTATTTAACCAATGGACTAACAATGATAAAGGTTTAAATAGCCGATAGTGCCCATACAAAATATATCCAGTCATTGCTTGAAAAAGCACATTTATAGTGTGAAACGCGTTGCAAGTGGATTTTTCTTCCAGCCAGAGGCTTTACATTTGTGTATTGGAGCTGAAAATAATATGTAAGCGTGTATTTTACCAATTACATTTATTGTATAGTGAGTCTATTTTAGCTCATAGATGCAGTGTATTTATTAGGATGAACATTGTGATTTTTTAATAAAGTTACATATTTTTATACCAATTTTGGTATTTTGATTATTTTATCAGATATTGATAATTTATTGGTATTTTTTATTATTTTAATTTATATATTTTTAATACTAGTGTTTAAGGATATACTGGTCTATTGTATGTCTTTCATTTAAGGTATCATACGGGGATATTGAGAGGTGTTAGCGCCGACTTCATTAAAGGAAGGGTCTTTAAGGGGTTAAGGATCTTGTGCACCAAGAAGTGGAGCAAAGCAATGCAATGGGACTTCTATCATTCAAGGGGTTAAAATTCAAATCAAAGTGAATTTTGGGTCTTTATTTGCCCTTATGGTGCAGTTGCTTTGCTCTGGAACCCAACATCTATTGCTTTCTGAATTAGGCCCCGAGCCTGACTGCCATACCGTTTCTGCTGAACATCATAAAGAGTGATGGAATCGGAGTCTCTGAGGAGCAGGTTCCCTGTTCCTGAGTAGAAGATCTCATCGCAATTGGGCACCTGGACCTTTTTGGTGATTTCATTCTTAAGGTTTTTAATCAGGATCTGCAGTGGTGGAAAAAGGGTAACAAGTCACAAATGAGAAATGTTATGACATATGCTACTTTCAGAGTGTACTGCGTGTGTGTGTGTGCGTGTGCGTGTATTGAGTACATTGTTGAGCTTCATTAGACTACATTAATATGAATGATATCAACCTATCAAATATTCCTGCATAATGCTGCCCATATAGAAAAAAAACAATGCCCCAACTGGGTTCTTTAACAAGGGCGATTCACCAGTGTTCAGCTTGTTGCAGAATGCTGCAACATTCCTGCCTACAGCTCACAATGCACAAGTTGCAGCACAGGGAATTTGTACGGATGTCTATGGGGATTGAGAAGATCAATACAACCACCAAAGAATGACCGACCCAACTGGGGGTTAAAGGGATAGTAATGTTTCATAATAAAAGCAGCTCTAATTAATCATCATAGTATTTGGACTTTGGAGAGTGTTATTTCAATTCTGTCAGAGTTGTAGTACAAGAGTAATTCAATGATAAAGTATCCCCCTCCTGCCCCTTTTACTGATTTAACACTGCTCATCCAGATCAGAAGGGAGGTGCCCAGGTAGACTGCAGAGAGGGACAATCTTCAATTAAGATAAGGGAAAAACCTGAAAAACTTGTCAAGGGGGGCAGGGATTTCATTGTTCTCATAGGAAGAAGATTGTCCCCTTCTGTTATCTGTCTGGTCTATGGACTGCATTCCACATCTGAGAAGAGATGGCTTACACTAGGTAAAAGGGGCGGGAGGGGGAAACTTTGCTTGTGAATATCTCTCAAACCATAAAGGTTTGAGAGATAAGACTTATATCATTCGTCATGTTTTTTTAATGCCTATAAAATAAAATAAAGTTAAAACGAAGTATTACTATCCCTTTAACCAGTTACTATATGTACAGCAGATACCTGGGCCGGCCACCCCACCCACAGAGTGCTGTGCATGTAAGAATGCAATGCTGTAGTACACCCTTAACATGGGTGAGATCAGCATAATGATAATGGCAGCACAACATCACCTGTGCAGAATATAACAATGGACCCCAATTTGGCTGTTCATTTTGGCAACTGTTGCCTTGATAGCATCCTGTTCAATGTAGAATATAGGTAAGTTGTAGTATAGCAACAGATCTGAAGGGGTAAGTATCGATATGGAGATTTTTCACAAGTGACATTGGTGGTTGCAATTTTCTTTGCAATCCCCAAGGACCACCTGAACAACATGAGCATTAGCCAATCATATATGGCTAACACAGATGTGGGCCAACTGACACCTGCTATGCCCACCCACTGCATGACAAGATTTCCAGACATCAGAGGTAAGTAAAGCATGGTGGCTTCAAAGTAGAAATAAAAAAAGCTCTCTCCGATTCACCCATGTGATCCTACCTTAACAGTCACAAGCTCAACTGCAAATGACTTCAGATATATTTTGAGTGTCGGAGGGGTGCCCAACACCCCTCAGGCACTCAAAGTGAGAGGAGGAGAGAGGGACTTAGAGGACCACTCACAGAATGCATGCGATCCAGGACTGCAAATCTGTTTCTTGCCACCCACACTGCAGTGAGTCCAGATGAGCGCTTTCCTTCTGGGGCTGAAGAGAGAAACTGGGATCAGTAGACGAAACATATTGACTGTAGATAGGAACTTCTTTGCTCTTCTAGTAGGTGCTATGCCCAGGCTGAAGAGCCACTGTTGAGTCTGGAAAGCACTTACCATCTGGATTCTGGGAGTCTGAATCCTTGGGGATTGTATAGAGGTCATAGGTGCTGTTCTCCAGGTTGCTGGCTCTCTGTGAGGAAGAACATTCAACATAAGGAAAGCAATGGGTTACACAGTGAATAAGAAGTGTTTTTGCATGACCTTTGGATGTGAGCTGTTTCGTTTCTTAAGGATTTTTGATACATGTTTATATTCAAGGTGATATTGTGAGTATAGCAAGAGGGACGGGGGGTAACCTGTATGCGGAAGGTATTGCACTATTTGTGTCTTTCTCCTTCAGTGATACAACGGAGCTCTTCTTTGAAGTGGATTAACAGTGTCTGAGTTCATGTGAGGACTTACAATTACCAACCCAATTAATTCATACATCAGAGGATTGATTCGCATATTGGAGAACTGGATGTGTTTGATTTGAGAGGGTGTTTTGGGGATATAATAATTTTTATGATTTACAGTTTATTATTTGGATTAGTTTATATGCTGAGAAGTTTTTTTATTATTTTTTTCATATTGTCTTTTTGGTATATATTTTTTATTGGTTATTATTTATAGTGGTGAGAATTGACGGATTTATTTTAGAGTCCTCAGAGTAATGTGAGATACTCCCTGTAGTTTCTGGGAATAGAGTGCGCAGATTAGTTGTTTTTTTATACTACTGACAAAGCCTTAAAAAGAAAAAGAATCAGTTCAACGTACTGTACACAGCAGGACCGCATTCTCAGCTGGATTGTAGGACATGTTGAAAACTGGGAATTTGGATCCGCTGAAAGTAAAATATAGACAATGTATGAACACAGGGCGGTGTCTGGAAACCTAATAACGCTAATGCTCTGATAAATAAAACACCTTTTTTAAAGGCAAGCGTGCGCCATTTCCTCCTTTGGCACTGTATGGTGACGTCTCCATTCTCGCTCAGCAGTCAGGGGAGGGCTGGCCTGGGGGGCAATTGCCCCCTGGGCCCGTTCAAATGTCTGGGCTGGTGGGCCACTGCTCCTCACTAAATCTCCCAATTGCTGCTGTAAATGGAACTACACTAGTGATAACACAGAGCTTACAATTGAAATGGAGCTACGTAAACGACACCACAGAGGAACAATCCAAATGGAGGTACACTAGTAGTATAATCCATTCCCTTGTAAGCTCTATAGTATAACTAGTGTAGCATTACTTAAATTGTGAGCTTTGTAGTAGCACACTAGTGTAGATTCATTTCAGCTGTTAGCCATGTGGTATCAGTTGCCTTACTTCACAACATTAATGCCAATTTTTAAATTAACAAAAGGGTGTGGGCTTGGACAGTGGGCTTGAGTGATATAGAAATGGGCCACTTGACTGAATTTGCCCCCTGGGCCACAAGTTGACAGGCCTCACCTGTCAGCAGTTTAGATAATATGCTGATCTCATTGAGCAGTGATGTCATAGCAGGAGGGAAGGCACATTGATGTCCTTTCCTATGCTCACAACACTGGTTCTATGCTACACTTACTGAGAAGGGTCTCAAAACGGCAGCAGAGAGATGCTCTAGGAACACAATAGCTCTGCCAGAGCAGCTCTCTGCTGCCATCTTCAGGTGACTGCCAAGAGCAATGCTGTTCAGGAAATTTGACTAAAGAATTTCATACATGACATCAACATGTGCAGTGTGGTAGAAAGGATGGTTATGTTGACATCTAAAAATCCCCAAACAATGTACTGGAGAAAGCAGATTCATTGACAATATATTTTTCACAAAGCCAGTGTCATTATGTGACCCTTGTGATGTCACACCATCTCACCTCCTCAGCTGCATGACTGCTACATCCTTGGAACTGTTGAAGTCCAGTTGGCGCAAGAACCTGTCTTTAACATAATACAAGATATTTCCATGCACTGCATACGCCGGGCGCTCTCGCTCCAGTTTGAACACGATCATTCCTCCGTCATGGCCTGGTTAGGTGTAGGAAACAAACAAAAACCACAACCTTAAGTTCTAGAACCCACGGAACCATGCAGTGTAGGTTGTAGAGTGAGACGTGTACTTGGACAAAGTCTTTGATTGGGATTTGTGCTCTATAATTGAAAGCGGACAAATTCCAGGGCAAAGCAAATGCACAATATCCAACAAAAATTGCCATTAATTTATATAGGACTCCAACCATATAAATGCAAAACAGGAGAACTTTCTAGCAGTCAACAGATTAAAAGCCCAATTAAAACAATGGAAATTTTGTGACTTCTTAGTTGGAATGGGTTTGTAGTAGAATTATTGCACTTTTTCTTTGGGTATTTGGCCCTATTTATAGAAGAAATGATGAAATTAAGAATAATCTGAAACCAGAAAGTTGTCATTAGACTATGCCCTCAAGTACCAATGTTGAGGAGGGAAATAAATAAATATGAATTTATCATTCTCAGTTTTCCCTGTAATGGAGGAAAATGTTCATAAAACAAATGGGGTCTTCAGTGCCATAATTCTATGTCCAGATTGTAAATTCTTAAGAGCAGGGCCCTCGTGGTCTGTATCTGTGCATCACATTTTTTCTTACAATTTTCCCTCCTTTTTGAAGCACCACGGAATATGTTGGTACTCCCTTATTATTCGTCATTAGGTTTTATTTAGAATAATCCCGCTTCCAACACAACCAAATTGTATTGCTTTCTTTGGCCCCTAATATGATGTCTGATTTTGGAAGAACCACATTTACCTGCTGCAAAAAGGTTAAGATTAGGATGAGCTGCAAGAACCCAAAAACGGTCGTGATCTCTACGGAATGTTTGGACTCCGGTCCTATTGGTGGAGAGAGAGAGAGAGAGACAGAATATATGTTTAACCCTTTAAAGGGATAGTATTACTTCAAAATTACTATCCCTCATATTGTAGCCCTTAATAAACTGAGTTAAATGACACCAGCGGCATCTCTCAAACCTTTATGGTTTAAGAGATAGCCGCTTTCAAAGTTTCCTCTCCCCTTCTGTCAGTGTTCTGCTGCCAGCAGGAGAATCCGGTCTCTGAATCAAGAGGAGGCTCTTCAGCAGAGCCGATATCTCGTTATGGAAGGAAAAATGATTAATTGAAACAGTCTTCAACGTGTGCTTGGTAACCAAGCACACGTAGAAGACTGTTTCAATTAATCATTTTTCCTTCCATAACGAGATATTGTCTCTGTTTAAGAGCCTCCGCCTGTCCCGGGACCGGATTCCCCTGCTGGCAGCAGAACGCTGACAGCAGGGGAGAGGAAACTTTGAAAGCGGCTATCTCTTAAACCATAAAGGTATGAGAGATGCCGCTGGTGTCATTTAACTCAGTTTATTAAGGGCTACAATATGAGGGATAGTAATTTTGAAGTAATACTATCCCTTTAAGTACCAGACCGTTGTGCAGTGAAGTAATTATAGCTCTAAACTATAATACACAAAACTCATTTGGTATAAACAAAAAAAAGCCACAGCTTGGATTAATTGTTAAAAGGAGAGTAATGTTTCACAAAAACAGCAGCTCCAATTAATCGTCATAGTATTTGAGCCATAGAGAGTGTTATTTCAATACTGTCAGAGTTGTATTTCAAGAGTAATTGAATGATAAAGTATCCCCTCCCGCCCCTTTTACCCAGTGTAAGCCGCCTCCCCTCAGATGTGGTATCTGGTTTACAGACCAAACAGCTCACAGCAGGGGACAATCTTCTTACTATGAGAACAATGAAAGACATGCCCCCATTGACAGGTTTTTCCCTTATGTTAATTGATGATTGTCCCTCTCTGTAAGCTTTTGAGGGGCATTTGTAGTGAATATAATTTTTTTTTCACAATGAAAACTTGCTTCTTTAAAAGGTGTCAAAGCTCTACAGAGATGCCAGGCATAGGCCCTGTGTTTTATCCAGCGACGGGAACACAGTGAGTACATTTTCCAGCGTGTTTTAGTCTACAAGAAGCCATCAGAAGCCATCTCACCTTTTAGACATGTCCCAGACTCTAATGCTCTTGTCTTCGGAGTTGCTGAGGATCAGCTCCTGGCGGGGGTGAAAGACCGCACACGAGACATTGTTGTAATGTCCACGGCAAGTGTCCACTTCCCAGGCTTTGGACTCTGGAGAGGAAAGGAGAAGAAGCCTTCATTAACTGCACATGGTGGAGTATTTGTCTGCTCTACTGAAACCAAGACTACAAGAAGATCCAATGTCGCACGCTTCTTCCCATCTGCTCCCTCTGCCTGGTCATCATAACATCACAGCAACAAGGGCAGTCTGGAGCAAACCAACCGCACCATACGGGACATGATCACTCTCAGTCAATTAAAAGGGGATTTTAAACCCCTGAATGCTAGAGATGTTGTAAAACAATGAGTGGAGTCCTCTATCATTCAAGGATTTAAAGGAGCATTATTATTATTTTTTTTTTAATGTATATCTACATAAGGCTTTTTCTGCTGAGTAAAACAAGGGTACGTCCGACTTTGTCAGTTGCTGTATTCAGATATGATAACAATTCAGACTGCCAGGAAGAGAGTAACAGTGTGAATACTTCCTGAAAGCTGACACTGACAGGCACAACTCAGCAGTTTCTATCACATTCTAAAAGAAATTTGTCATTCACTCATTCATCTCTTCCACTGAATGCAACAGAATAGCTAATGGAAATGTGACCGCTAGAGGTACGATAACTCTGGAAAAATTCATCTCCCAGCAGTAGGAGTACCCCTGCTTACCTCAGCAGGAAATGCCCTACAATAAGGGGATTTTTTTTTACTTACCGATAAATAATTTTCTCTTAGTCCATTGAGGGATGCAGAGACCACGGGGTTAAGCAGTGTGCCTATAGGAGGCAGGGCACTCTAAACAAAAAACTCCTCATTTCCTAGCAGCTAACCGCTCCCCCTGCCCATCTGCCTTCAGTTTTCGTTTAGCAGAGTCTGGAAGGGAACAGCACTAAAAAACATAGCCACGTAGAACGGTCGGGTATACTCACCGAAAAAGTTACCTGTGGGCAGGATGCCCTGCATCCCTCAATGGACAGAGAAAAGGAGTTATCGGTAAGTATATAATCCCATTTTATTGCCCGTTACTGGGCCCTAAGGGAATGGGTTGAGAAGCTCTATTCTGGCGGAGTGAGAGGTCCATATCAAAATAAGTTTAGTCAGTTTTAAAGGGATAGTAATACTTTGTTTTATCTTTATTTTATTTTGTAGGTAGTAAAAAACCCCCACGAAGAATGATATAAGTCTTATCTCTCAAACCTTTATTGTCTGAGAGATATTCACAAGCAAAGTTTCCCCTCACTAACCAAAACGGTCAAGTCTGCCATCTAGCTGTCAGATTTGGAATCCGGTCCGCAGATCAACCGGTGGCTCTTCAGCAGAGCCAAGATCGCAAGATATAAAAATAACTATTTCATTGGAAGGGTCTAAAAAGTGTGCTTGCAAACCAGGCACACTTTGTAGACTATTCGAATGAAGTAGTTCTTATACCTTGCGATCTCAGCTCTGCTGTAGAGCCACAGCCGGTCCGTGGACCAGATTCCAAATCTGACAGCTAGATGGCAGACTTCACCGTTTTGGTCAGTGAGGGGAAACTTTGCTTGTGAATATCTCTCAAATCATAAAGGTTTGAGAGATAAGACATATTGTTCTTCATGTTTTTTTGAATGCCTACAAAATAAAATAAAACTAAGTATTACTATGACTTTAAAGAGAATTATAAACCGCTTGTATGTACCAACCATTTGTTTGTAATATACTTTTAAACTAATCAACCTTTGCTTATTGGTGACATAATGGGGCACTTTATGTAATTAATTGCTGTGCTGGGCCAACATTACCACACACAGTGCTATGAATGAACCTAGACAAGGTGTGGGCAGTTATTTTGACCCAAGGGCCACATCTCTGTTCACGAAGTAGCCGTAAGTCGCTTCAATAAAACAGATTGCATTTCCATGTTGATGTTTCGGTGCGGGTGAAAGCAGTTTACGGCTGCCTGTTTCTTAGGGTTTTGATTAACACTTGAGTGCCAGACGAATATTCAACGCACTGCAAAGCAATCTGTTGCATTTCCTTTCCGGCACGCAAAGTGTTAACAGCTATTCAGCTAGTGAGAGAATGTATTAGAGTCCTGTCTCTGCACTGTTAACCCTTTGAGTGCCAGAGTGGTACAGAATGCATTCCGTACCACTCTGGCACTCAAAGGGTTCAATTATACATTTGTAGAAACTGTGCTGTGCAATAAATATATCCTTCTTTTACAAGGAAAATCCAGAAGTTGTATCGTCTCAGCATATCGGTGCCAAGGGTATATAACTTTAAGGAGTGCAGAGGGTGCAAATGTACTGGAACCCCCATCTGTCCCAGGGTTCAATATGTTCAAATTATGCCTCTTAGGAAATATTTTTGCGATGGGGCCAAAAAAACAGTTTCCACCAGGGCCCTCCAGTGACTAATAAAAGCCACTGATCAGCACTGGTGGATTTATACAGACAGACCCAAATCAGCCTGTAAGACTTATTTTTTCCATCCCTGACAAACCTCACACACTGGGGACATCCTCCTATATAATAAAAGGCCAGAACGTTTGTCACGATGCAGTCATGTGCAGTAGACACTGCCCGCGTTCGGCCAGTCTCTACTGCGCATGACTGCATCGCGTGAGTGAGGCGGCACAATCTCGTGAAGCAGTGAGGTAAAGGCAGTACGCAGAGCAGGTCCAGGTAATGTTAACCCTTTGAGTGCCATTGCAATGCGTACCCCTCTGGCACTCAAAGGGTTAAGAGGCCGGTCCTGCTCTGCGTACTGCTGTTACCTCACTGCTCCACGGCCCGTGCATACGGGCTTTTACACTTGTTTCTAATAAATAGAAGTGGCAAAGTTGGTCTCGAACACAACAAACTGTCCAAGAAACCGGCAAACAGAAAAGTGGCCAGGACAACATATAGACAGTATTTAATAAGTTGTAAAATAATTAAACTTTTTTTTTTTTTTTAAGGTATAACTTCCACTTAATTTCATAGTCTGAAAAATTTTCAAAAGTGGTTTCAAATATCAAGATTTGTTCAAAAGGAAAAAAAACCCACAACCATTTTGTTAAAGGGTCAGTAAAGAGTCAATAGAAAATGGCTCGTAATGTACCCACAGCTATAGGAACGGCGTTCCCATACTAAAAAATTAATACGTTCCTCACAGAGATCTGCAGGGCTGGGTGACATCAGAGCCACACCCAGAGATTATGGCTGAGTATGGTATCTTTGCCATAGAAGCGCAATACTGGTGAATCTACCATTAACGGACCTCAATGGAAAAGACAGAAATATCCCATATGCGCTGATTCAGAAGTCAGCATCACATAGAACTGTGGGGCAGAATGGCAGTTTTAAAGGGATAGTAATGGATGGCAATAAACACAGCTCAGTTTAATGCTTGTATGTTAAAGCGGAACTACCACCCCACACAATCTTTACTTTCACTAAGTCCCCATCTGGCGTCTAGCTGCTTAGAATAATTACCTGATTTAATAGATTTAAGCTTTCTTCCATGGGTGACAGGCAGGACAGAGCGCGGACATCTTGCCATTGTGACGTCCGCGCTCCTGCACTGTCAGTCCCAGCCGGGTCTAGGAGGCGTTGCTAGGAGCCATTTGGCTCCGGCTGGGATTGACAGTGCAGACGTCACAATGGGAAGATGTCCGCGCTCCGTCCTGCCTGTCACCCAGGGAAGAGAGGAGAATTATATTAAATGAGGTAATAATTCTGGCAACTAGCGCTACTAAGCAGCTAGTCGCCAGATGGGGACTTGGTGAAAGTAAAGATTTTGTGGGGTGGTAGTTCCCCTTTAAGTTTCATTGTGCACTGTATATCAATATTCTCCGACGTGTAGTTAAAAAATAATTCAGTTTTACATTATCCCCCTCCCGCCCCTTTGACCTCTTGTATGCGCCTCCCCACAGATGTAGAATCTGGCCCCTTGATTGGATAGCTCATAGCGAGGGACAATCTTTTGCATGACTCTCTTGACGATGCTCACTGAAGATTGTCCCTCGCTGCGCGCTGTCCAGAGTGGCTTGGGGAACGCATTTCATAGGAAAAAGGGGTGGGAGGGGGATACTTTAAAGCTGAATTTCTTTTTAACTACACATCAGAGAATATTGCTATACAGAGCAAAATAATACAGAAAATATGAGCACTAAACGGAGCAAAATTTATTGGCATCCACAGCTATCCCTTTAAACTAGGTGAATTTTTTTTTCTCATAGCCACGAGGTCACTGCCTGTAGGATTCATACTGACCCGTTTACGGCCCCTTTAAACACACCAAGTGCACTTATGCCTATAGGAATTATTTAATTTTACTGTATAACTCCAGCAAGTTACATAATCTACAGATTTGGCCTGCAACTCCAAGCATGTCAATGATAAAAATCACAGCAAAATCACACAACACACACCCAAACACTAAAAGGTAATGCCAAGCCCCGAAACCCTAAGCAGAGGAATTTGTTTTTCACACCGTGGTAAAAGGTCACTGTAGTAATATTTGCAGCTGTATGATAAATGATTTATTTACAGTAGAGAACATAGAATCTTGGACTATCCTAACAAGGAATTTATATAGAATCCAACGTGGAACAGTTCAGAGGAAAAAAACAACAGTAC
This sequence comes from Rhinophrynus dorsalis, assembly GCA_037306005.1. Taxonomy (NCBI): domain Eukaryota; kingdom Metazoa; phylum Chordata; class Amphibia; order Anura; family Rhinophrynidae; genus Rhinophrynus; species Rhinophrynus dorsalis. Next base: position 13,798,369 of record CM074728.1, read on the forward strand.
CACGATAAACCATTCATTTCCAAAACACATCCGATTAAAATGGGGCCTTTAACCCTTTGAATGCAAGAGATGTCTCCAACCTCTCTATCATTCAAGGGATTGAACGACCCATTTAAATCCATGGGAATGGTTATTTGTCCTGGTTTGGTCATCTTTCTCCTGAACATGTCTCAGGAGATGTATGAGTGGATACAGGAATCATTTAGCCAGGCATAATGCGTACAAAAAATAATTAATAATAACAATATAATTCTATATAACAATTTGCTAGGATGTTTGAAACAATGCAGTCATGCGCAGTAGAGACAGCACGCATTCGAGCAGTCTCTACTGCTCATGATTGCATCGCGTGAGTGAGGCGACGAAAGACTACATCGTGTGGAGCAGTAAGGTGGCAGCCTCTTAAAGGGATAGTAATACATATATTTTACTACTAATATCTACAATAGAAGCGCAAAAAGACAAGGATATCTAAAAGTAGGGTTTATTATAAAGTGAATCTTATCCACCACACTAAAATGCGCTTACAAGATAAAATATTTAAGAACGCTTATCTGATTCCTCCACGTGCCGATTCGTGGCAGCTTTCTCCTCTATGAGGCCATTGCTCCCACACTGTCTTAGAAGTAACCGGACTTGATCCTCTCCATCTGCTTTCACAATCGGGTAGGTATGATCGGAGGGGTGAGTCTCAACCTTCTACTTTCACTCTATCCCTTAGGACCAGGCTCAATCCATCCTCTCCGCCCTCCCACTCGATGAAGTAGATAGATATCGAGGGATAAGTACCAAATCACTCCCTTCACTCTGGTCCTCCACCGGAGGACAGACAGCGTAATACACTTCAATACTATTCTGCCGACGCGTATCGCAGACGTCACTGTCTGCTTCCTCAGGGCTTACAGAGGCTGCCGCTCGACCGGACTAAAGTACCCATAATAAGTCACGTGGTACTCAGCTCCGGTAGGACGGGGCCTCCCCCCGAATATGTCAGAGTATCACATTATTCACATTCTTCAAATTTCAATACCATAACCAATGAATACATACGTAATGAACAATAAAAAATAAAAAATACTTAGTCTTAATAATAATAAATGCCTAATTACAAATACAATAAATGTATGAATATTTCTTCTATACACTCTCTAACAGAAAACCCTCACTTATGTACCTGAACTAATGTCCTATCCCCTTGTTTATTCGCCTCTATTGTGAGATGAAAGCCACTATATCTAAGTCTACATTTAGACCCTTAGGAGTCAGAGTTTTTAATTGATGTATCCAATACGTCTCCCTCTGTCTTAAGATGAGGGTCCTATCTCCACCTCTCCTATCTATCTTTACTTGCTCTATAGCCATACACTCCATGTTCTCCATTTTACATTCAACGTTCTCTAAAAAATGTCTAGGGACACTATGGGTATCCATTTTATTTTTTATATTTCTTAAATGCTCCCCAATCCTAATTCTCAGCTTTCTCGTTGTTCTCCCCACATATTGCATGCCACATTGGCACGTGAGGAGATACACTACGAAACTAGAATTACAGTTGAGGAACTGGCGTATTTCATATGTTTTTCCCGTTGTAGAAGACTTAAAACCCCTCTTAGACTCTTTGTTCTTATATGGGTAATGTAGACATGTGGTGCAATTTTTCGCACCACATCTAAACATACCCATTTCCTTCTCAAGAAAATTTACCTGACTTCCATCTGAACTTCTTTTATTCACTGTTTTTCTATATATGTCACTAGGAGCAACTATTTCTTTAATACTTTTGTTTTTCCTAAACGAGATCTTAGGGGCTTCTTCCAAATGTGGGCCCAAAACTGGGTCCTCCTTCAATATTGGCCAATGTCTTTTTAGGATATTTTCCATTTTATACGCTTTTTGAGTATACGTAGTAGTAAAATATGGTACCCATTCTACCTGTTCTTTCTTTTTCTCTTTATAAGAGGTAGGGGCCAGCAGTTATGCCAAAGTGTTGAGAAAGGAGTGAAGAGTAGAGAAGTAGGGAAAGGAGGGATATACAATTTGTCGGATAGAAATATTACGGAATATGAGTGTAATGTACTGCTGAAGGGACTTTCGTTTGCACCGTCAAGACAACCGAATTCATTTGAAACATTTATTGATATTCAGAAGTATATTAGATCCTTGACGGTCAAACGATTCTTTCTTAATAGTAAAAAAGATAAAAAAGATAAGGAGGATATAGTTGAAGATGTCTCTATAGGGGATATATATGGAGTGAGGAGATTAGAAATCTTAAAGAATGAAGGTGAAATGGATAATAACAGTCTACTTCCTATATATAGTGGAAAACGAAATCGATCTCACTTTTTTCCTGTATATCAGCAAGGTGAATATATCAAAGTTTTTGAAAAGTTAGTAACAAAAGATATGGAGGTATTATGTGAGAAGGATAAGAAATTACAATATAATCTAAAGAGGAAAGAAAGAATGGCCTTACAAGCTCTTAAAGAAGATGACACAATAGTTATCAGACAGGCTGACAAAGGGGGAGGGATCTGTATCTTAAATATGGAAGATTGCATACAGGAGACCCATAGATTGTTATCAGATGTTAATACGTATGAGAAATTAAAAAGAAACCCTACAAAGGAATATCAAAGAATATTAAAGGATATTTTAGATAGAGCTAAGGGAGAAGGAATATTAACTAAAGACGAGTATGGGTACCTATATAAAGAATCAAATATTGTACCAATATTTTATTACTTACCTAAATTACATAAAGATACAAAGAAACCCCCGGGAAGACCTATTGTGTCAGGGATAGGATCTTTGACAGATAATCTGTCAAAATATATAGATCTATATTTACAACCTTTAGTAATCCTATTACCCTCTTATTTAAAAGATACTATTCAGGTTATTAAAAGCTTGGAAGGTCTAGAGTGGAAAATGACATACAAGTGGGTATCGTGCGATGTAATGGCCTTATATACCAACATCCCACAAAAATATGGAGTTGAGGCAATCAGGTACTTTTTGGAAAATGATGGAGTGTTGCCACAGGCCCAGATAGAGTTCCTGTTAGAGGCGGTGACTTTCGTTCTGGGGCATAATTATTTTTTGTTCCAGGACGAGATATATAGCCAGAGAGTAGGGACAGCTATGGGATGTGCATTTGCTCCTTCGTTAGCCAACTTGTACATGGGTAAGTGGGAAATGGAATATATTTGGGCAAATAATCCTTTCAGTGATCGGTTAAAGTATTATAAGAGATATATAGATGACATCTTAATTATATGGGAGGGGCCAGACAAAGAATTAGATGAGTTCCTTAAGTACATAAATAAGAACAGTTTCAATTTGTCATTTACTACAAGGATGGATCCGAGTAGTATAGAGTTTTTGGACTTGGTCTTGTCTCATGAAAATAACCGTATTTTTGTTAAGAATTATAGAAAAAAGGTAGATGCGAATGGATATCTCCACTATCAAAGTAGTCATCATAGGCAGTGGAAACGAAACATCCCATTTGGTCAACTCCAACGGATAAGACGAAATTGTAGTAGAGAAGGGGACTATAAAGAAGAAGCTAGGATAGTGAGGAACAAATTAGAGGACAAGGGATATGACAGAAAACTCTTGGATGAAGCTGAAGAAAAGGTGAAACTAATACCTAGACAGGAATTGATAAATTATAAAGAGAAAAAGAAAGAACAGGTAGAATGGGTACCATATTTTACTACTACGTATACTCAAAAAGCGTATAAAATGGAAAATATCCTAAAAAGACATTGGCCAATATTGAAGGAGGACCCAGTTTTGGGCCCACATTTGGAAGAAGCCCCTAAGATCTCGTTTAGGAAAAACAAAAGTATTAAAGAAATAGTTGCTCCTAGTGACATATATAGAAAAACAGTGAATAAAAGAAGTTCAGATGGAAGTCAGGTAAATTTTCTTGAGAAGGAAATGGGTATGTTTAGATGTGGTGCGAAAAATTGCACCACATGTCTACATTACCCATATAAGAACAAAGAGTCTAAGAGGGGTTTTAAGTCTTCTACAACGGGAAAAACATATGAAATACGCCAGTTCCTCAACTGTAATTCTAGTTTCGTAGTGTATCTCCTCACGTGCCAATGTGGCATGCAATATGTGGGGAGAACAACGAGAAAGCTGAGAATTAGGATTGGGGAGCATTTAAGAAATATAAAAAATAAAATGGATACCCATAGTGTCCCTAGACATTTTTTAGAGAACGTTGAATGTAAAATGGAGAACATGGAGTGTATGGCTATAGAGCAAGTAAAGATAGATAGGAGAGGTGGAGATAGGACCCTCATCTTAAGACAGAGGGAGACGTATTGGATACATCAATTAAAAACTCTGACTCCTAAGGGTCTAAATGTAGACTTAGATATAGTGGCTTTCATCTCACAATAGAGGCGAATAAACAAGGGGATAGGACATTAGTTCAGGTACATAAGTGAGGGTTTTCTGTTAGAGAGTGTATAGAAGAAATATTCATACATTTATTGTATTTGTAATTAGGCATTTATTATTATTAAGACTAAGTATTTTTTATTTTTTATTGTTCATTACGTATGTATTCATTGGTTATGGTATTGAAATTTGAAGAATGTGAATAATGTGATACTCTGACATATTCGGGGGGAGGCCCCGTCCTACCGGAGCTGAGTACCACGTGACTTATTATGGGTACTTTAGTCCGGTCGAGCGGCAGCCTCTGTAAGCCCTGAGGAAGCAGACAGTGACGTCTGCGATACGCGTCGGCAGAATAGTATTGAAGTGTATTACGCTGTCTGTCCTCCGGTGGAGGACCAGAGTGAAGGGAGTGATTTGGTACTTATCCCTCGATATCTATCTACTTCATCGAGTGGGAGGGCGGAGAGGATGGATTGAGCCTGGTCCTAAGGGATAGAGTGAAAGTAGAAGGTTGAGACTCACCCCTCCGATCATACCTACCCGATTGTGAAAGCAGATGGAGAGGATCAAGTCCGGTTACTTCTAAGACAGTGTGGGAGCAATGGCCTCATAGAGGAGAAAGCTGCCACGAATCGGCACGTGGAGGAATCAGATAAGCGTTCTTAAATATTTTATCTTGTAAGCGCATTTTAGTGTGGTGGATAAGATTCACTTTATAATAAACCCTACTTTTAGATATCCTTGTCTTTTTGCGCTTCTATTGTAGATATTGGGATTGTTGTGGATGGAACAAAGGCCATTTAAGGAGCAGCATAAGAGGATCTGATAAGTGGGGGATTTTCCATTGAAGTTGGACGGTCTACTAACTTTCATCTGTCTCCATTTCATTGTGATTAACAAGAGGGACATTTGCCTTCTCTATATTTGTATCTTTTCTCCATTTGTCTTGTTTTTATGTGTATTTGGTATTTACATTTGTGGTATTGTTTATTGTATATATATATATTTTTTTTTTTTTTTTTTTTTTTTTTTTTTTTTTTTTTTTCTTTTGTTTGTGTGTTAGATATTAGGGAGAGTGGGATTTAAATATATTGGAGGCATTTTTCTCCACCTCTGAAGTAGCTTGAGCGCCAATTAGTCCATTTTTGTGGACTTTGTGCTAATATATTTTACTACCCCCATCTCATAGCCCTTAAAAAACTGAATTAAATGATCCCAGCTGCATCTCTCAAACCTTTATGGTTTGAGAGATATTCGTTTTCTAAGTTCCCTCTCTACTGATGTCAACGCTCAAGCTGACAGCAGGGGAATCCGGTCCCGGGACAAGCAGAGGCTCTTCAGCAGAGCAGAGATCGCGTTATGGAAAACGAAATCCATCACTGAAATGGTCTTCTACGTGTGCTTGCAAACCAAGCACACGTAGAAGACCATTTCAGTGAAGGATTTCTTCTTCCATAACACGATCCCGGCTCTGCTGAAGAGCCTACGCATTCTCAGGGACCGGATTCCCCTGCTGTCACAGGTAGAACGCTGACGTCAGGGTAGCGGGCAAAATGCAAAAATTTGAAAGCGGGTATCTCTCAAACCATAAAGGTTTGAGAGATGCCGCTGGGCTCATTTAATTCAGTTTTTTAAGGACTACAAGATGGGGGATAGCAAAATTTAAGTATTACTATTCCTTTACCCCTTTGAGTGTCAGAGGGGTACACAACACATTGCAATGTGTTGCGTACCCCTCTGGCACTCAAATGGTTAACATTAACCAGACCTTGGCCTGTGCACACGGGGTTTTACACTAGTAATGATATAAATAATAATAATATTTAAAAAAATCTATTGCCCAAGTAGGAAAGTGCATTACTCTGTGTGCTCAATTAGGCAAATCAGTATTTTGACCATATCATCATTTTTATGCATATTTTCCTACTCCAAGCTGTATAAACTTGAATGCTTATTGGATTTAAGCATATCAGGTGATGTGTATTTGTGTAATGAGAGAGGGTGTGGCCAAAGGAGATGAAGACCCTACGTCAAGCTGTGCATAATTATTAGGCAGCTTCATTTCCTCAGGCAAAATGGGCAGAAAGAGAGATACAAATGACTGAAAAGTCAAAGATTGTAAAAAGTCTTTCAAAGGGATGCAGCACTCTTGAAATTACTGAGATATTGGGGCGTGATCACAGAACCATCAAACGTTTTGTTGCACATAGTCAACAGGGCCGCAAGAATCGTGTTAAGGAAAAAAAGATGTAAATTATCTGCCAGAGACTTGAGAAGAATCAAACACGAAGCTACCAGGAACCTATTATCCTCCAGTGCTGTCATATTCCATAACTGCAACCTACCTGGATTGCCCAGAAGTACTAGGTGTTCAGTGCTCAGAGACATGGCCACAGTAAAAAAGGTTGAAATCCGGCTGAAACCCAACCACCACTGAACAAGACACATGAGCTGAAACGTCAAGACTGGGCCAAGAAATATCTGAAGACAGATTTTTCAAAGGTTTTATGGACTGATGAGATGAGAGTGACTCTTGACAGTCCAGATGGATGGGCCCGTGCCTGGATCAGTAACGAGCACAGAGCTCCACTTTGACTCAGACGCCAGCAGGGTGGAGGAGGGGTACTGATATGGGCTGGTATTATCAAAGATGAGCTAGTTGGACCTTTTCGGGTTGAATATGGACACAAACTCAATTCCTAAACCTACTGCCAGTTTTTAGAAGACGCTTTCTTCAAGCGGTGGTACAGGAAAAAGTCTGCATCTTTCAAGAAGACGGTGATGTTTATGCAGGACAATGCTCCATCGCATGCATCCAAGTACTCCACTACGTGGCTAGCCAGTAAAGGCTATCTCAAACTTGAATTTTTTATGGGATGTATCTCATTAGCCTGAAATTGTACAATGGAGCTGTTGCTACACCATCCCATGGACAGATTTGGTCAACTGACGACAAATCTGCATAAGATGGTGTAGCAACAGCACCAATGTACAATTTCAGGCCACTGTGATAGTGCATCTAAAAAAATGTCAAATTTGAGCTCAATAACTTTTGAATAAAAAAACCTCTCGGTATTGGGAGTAGCCTTGTTTTACTCAGGGGGATATATACTATAATATAAAGTGAAAGAACGCGTCGCTCACTGTGAGCCGTAACCACACATGCGCATTAATGAGTCTCTACTATGAACGTGTGATTTTGCACACAGGGAGCTTCGCTGTGAGCCGTCTGGAGCTCCCTGCTAAGGATCAGTGCGTTCAGCGAGTCTCTACTGCGCATGACTGCAGTCATCTTCAGTATAGACTCACCGAACGCGCTGCCCCGCTCCGGACGGCTCACGTCATGTCTCTGCTCCTGGCTCCGGGGCAGCAGCCGGGGCAGCTGGGTGCACTTTAGCACTTTACCATACTAGTATTTTATATATATATATATATATATATATATATATATATATATATATATATATATATATATATATATATATATATATAATTTTTTTTATTTTTTTTTTATTTTACATTTTAAGTATTACTATCCCTTTAACACTGAGTTATTTTAGGTTAGATTCACCAAAAAAAAATCTAAACCCTTATCTTACATTTTTAACCCTTTGAGTGCCAGGGGGGTATGCAACGCATTGCTTTGCGTACCCCACTGGCACTCAAAAGGTTATTTCATGCGTAGACTATACAATATCAAAACAATTTTGTTTATTGTCTGTGTATAAGTAATAATGTTACTTTGCCTCTCTTCCCTTGAGAAAGGCCAATATACTGTATCAGCACCATTAACACACAATGAGAATCTGTCACTTATGAGACACCTAGAAAGATTACTGTGGTAATGGCCTCATAAAACAGAGGATTTTTACACACGCTAGCATGGAGTACAAGGTA